>PVKA01006357.1:0-84127 GCA_004027165.1 Ctenomys sociabilis
AAATTTGTGGGTTGTCTTTTCACTTTCTTGGTAATTTCTTTTGATGTGCAAAAACTTCTCAATAAGAGTTGATCCCAGTTGTTAATTCTTTCAAGTGATTCCCGTGTGAATACATGTTTGTTCATGAACTCTTAACTACCCCTATGTCTTCAAGAGTTCCTCCTAGTTTCTCTTCCAGGAAACTGAGTGTTTCTGTTTTAATGTTCAGATCATTAATCCATTTTGACATTATCTTAGTGCATGGTGATAGATCTGCGTCAAGTTTTAATTTTTGGCATGTAGAGAACCTGTTTTTCCAGCACCATTTGTTAAAGAGGCTATCTTTCTTCCAGTAAGTGTGTGTGACTCCTTTGAAAATAAGGAGGCTGAGTGTATTCCTAGAGGCCTCTGCATCTTCTAATCTATTCCATTGATCCTCATGTCTATTTCATTGCCAATACCAAACTGATTTTGTCACAGTAGCTTTGTACTATAATTTCAAGTTAGGAACTGTTATGCCTCCTTCCTTGTCTTTATTGGCTAAAATTGCTTTTGCTATTCTAGGTCTTTTCTGGTTTCTAATAAATTTTAGAAATGATTTCTGTAGGTCTGCGAGATATGTTGCTGGTAGTTTGATAGGGATTGCATTGAATCTGTAGAACGACTTTGGGAGTATGGCCATCTTTACTATGTTGGTTCTTCCTATCCATGAGCATGGAATGTCTTTCCATTTTCTGAAATCCTCTATGATCTCCTTTTTCAGAGTACTATAATTTTCCTTGAAAACCTCTTTGACTTTTTTAGTTAGATGAATTAAAAGTTATTTCATTTTCTGCAGTGCTATTATAAAGTTATTGCTTCTCTAATTTCCCTCTCAGTGTGTTTGTTATCTGTGTAGAGGAATACTATTGACTTTTGGGTATTGACTTGGTATCCTGCTATGCTACTAAATTTGTGTATCAATTCTAGTGGCTTCTTGGTGGTTTTTTTGGGTTCCAAGTAAAGTAACATGTTATCTGCCAATAATGATAATTTAACTTCTTTACCTATTCTTATTCCTTTTATTTCTCCATCTTGTCTAATGGCTCTAGTTAATGATTCCAGAACTATATTGACTAGGAAGGGTGATAGAGGACATCCTTGTCTTGCACCAGATCTGAGAGTAAAAGATTCCAGGTTTTCCCCACTTAGAATTACATTAGCCATCAGGTTGTTACATATAGCTTTTATCAAATTGAAGTAGAGACGTTCTATTCCAATTTTCTGTAGAACTTTGGACATGAATGAGTGTTGGACTTTGTCAAAAGCATTTTCTGCATCAATAGAGATGATCATGTAGTTTTTAGATTTGGCTCTATTGATATAGTGTATTACATTTATAGATTTTCAAATATTGAACCTTCCTTGCATTCCTGAGATGAATTCTACCTGGTCATGGTGTATGATCTTCTTGATGATTTGCTGTATTGTATTTGCTAGGATTTCACTGAGGATTTTTGCATTTATGTTCATGCAGGAGATTGGTCTGTAGTTTGCTTTTTTTGTTGTATCTTTCCCTGGTTTTGGAAAGAGTACAAAGCTTGCCTCCAGGAATGATTTTGGCAGAACTGTTTCCTTTTCAATTCCACTGAAGAGTTTGATGAGTGTAAGGATTATATATTCTGTGAATTTCTTGTAGAATTCAGCTGTGAATCCATCAGGACCTGGACTTTTCTTTGTTGGCAGGCTTTTTATTACATTTTGTATTTCATTGGCTGTTACTGGCTTATTGAGAGTTGTTGTATCTTTTTGATTCCGTTTTGCTAATTTGTACCTTTTGAGGAATCTGTCCATTTCTTCTGTGTCTTCTATTCTGTGAGTGTAAAGATTCTCAAAGTAGTATTGATAATCTTCTGTATTTCCACTGGGTCTGTGGTGACTTCATCCTCTTCATTCCTTATTGCTTGTATTTGAATTTTTTCTTTCCTCTTTTTGATGGGGTTAGCTAGGGGCTTATCAATTTTATTTAGTCTTTCAAAGAATCAGCTTTTTGATTCTTTGAACTGTTTTGTTCATCTCAATTGAATTTCTGCTCTAATCTTTATGATTTCTTCCATTCTTTGGGTTCTGGGTTTGGTTTGCTTTTCCTTTTCTAAATGTTGGAGGTACAGCATTGGGATGTTTATTTGTTCATGTTCTGTTTTCCTAATGTGTGAGTTCACAGCTATGAATTTCCCTCTGAGAATTGCTTTCATTGCATCCCATAAATTCCAGTGAGTTGTGATTGAATTTTCATTGTGTTGTAGATATTGTTGAATTTCTTGTTTAATTTCATCAGTGACCCATTGGTTGCTGAGTAGGATGTTGTTTAATTTCCGTATATTTAGGGGTTTTTTCGTTTCTTTTGTTGTTTATTTCCAGTTTCATTGCACTGTGGTCAGATAATATGCCTGGGATAATTTCTGTTTTCTTGCATATACTTTGGCATGACCTATGGACCAGTATGTGGTCTATTTTGGAAATGACCCGTGTGCAGCTGAAAAAAATGTGTATTGAGCTTTTTGGGTGGAACACTCTGTATATTTCAAGTCCATTTGTGTGAAGCTCTGTTTCAGTTCTGCTACTTCTTTGCTAATTTTTTGTCTGGTTGACCTATCCTTTTGAGATAAAGGGGTGTTAAGGCCTCCTGTTCAGATTTTGGTATTGGATAATAGATTTTCATGTCCATTAAGATTTGCCTTATATAGTTGAGTACTCCTGTGTTTTGCAATACATATCTATGAGTGTTAGTTGTTCCTCTTGAATTTTTCCCCTAAGTAGTGTACAGTGGCCTTCTTTATTTCATTTGACCATTCTTGATTTGAAGTTGAGACTGTCTGAGAATAGGATTTCTACTCCTGCTTTTTTGAGGTGCTGGGGCATGTAGTATTGTTTTCCATCCTTTGACCTTCCACGCATGAATTTCTTTATGAGTTAAGTGTGTTTCTTAATTCATATACAGCATATTGTTGGATTTTGTTTCCTAATCCACTGTGCCAGTCTGCTTCTCTGAATTGGTGAATTGAGTCCATTTACATTGATGGTTACAATTGACTTATGATTGACTGTTATTTGCCTGCTGTTGTTTACTCCCTTTTGTCATGTGTTTAATTGTTTATCCTATCCAGTGCTTTCCTTCTGTTCTCGTTGGTGGAGTTCTAATCATTTTGGTCCCTCTCTGGAATGTCTTTCAATAGTCTGTGCAGGGTTGACTTTGTCATCATGAAATTCTTTAGTTGTTCATTGTCATGGATGTATTTGACTTCTCTATCAAACTTGAAAGAGACTTTTGCAGGGTATAGTTGTCTGGGCTGGAATTTGTCTTCATAGAGTAGTTGAAGAACTCTGCTCCATGCTCTCCTTGCCTTCATGCTTTGTGAAGAAAAGTCGGCTATAATTCTCATGGGTTTTCCTTTGAATGTGATCTGCTTCTTTTCTCTAGTGTATATTTTTCTTTCCGTATATAGTCTTTCAGTATAATATTCTTTCAGTATATTATTCTTGTGCTGGATTTCTGGGATCTTGACTATTATATGTCAGGGTGTGTTTTTAATTGGGTTGAAATTATTTTGCATTCTGTATACTTCAGTTACCTGAATGTTAGGTTGTTTCCTCATATTTGGGAAGTTTTCTGCTATTACTTCTGCCCATATTCTTTTTATATTATTTGTATTTACTTCTTTCTCATTGAAGCCTGTTAGTCTCACATTGTTCATCTTTACATCATCTTGCATGTGATGAATTATTTTTTCGTGCATTCTAGTTGTTTTTAAGAGATCTTTTCTTACCTTTTCACTAGCTTCACCAGTGTCTTCAAGATCTGAAATTCTATCTTCACTTTCACTCAAACAGTTTTGCAGGCTTGTGTTTGAAATTTTAAGTTTCTCTATATCTCTTTGACACTGCTTCATGGTAGATTACTTGTCTAGCATGCCCTTCCTTGGCAAACATGCATCCTCCATACATATATAAAATCCTCCATGCATATATAAAATCCTGCACACATATATAAAATACATTTTTATATAATATTTATTATATATTCGCATCCAGCCCAAGATCAGGCCTGGTGAGTGTAAGGATGAGCTCCTGCACTCCCTTGCGCAGGTTAGCTCTCCGCGGATTGAGACTAGGCCAGCCCCTGAGAGAGTCCTTCCACAGCATTCTCAAGACCCTTTCTGATCCACTCTCTCACTCTCTTGGGAAGCCTTCACTCCTCCCATCCAGTCCAAGCCAAGACCAGCAAGTGTGGGGGTGAGCTTCTGTTTTGTGTTCCTCTATACCTTTCTGCTGTTGCTTATTTACCTCCAACACTATTAATTCAAACATTTCAGCTGAGCTAGTATCCTCTGCACTTATTCTAGGTGGGCACTGCATTTCCTTGATGTGTTTTTGTATTTGATTCCTTACTTCAGATACTATGAATTTGTAGATTTCTTTTTTGTTCCAGAAATTAATTCTGCTCTGAGCTCCTCTATATCTTTCTGCTGTTATTTCTTTACTTTTGACACTATTAATTCATACATTTCAGCTGAGCTAGGGTCCTCTGCACTTGTTCTGGGTGGGCCAAGGCCTGAGACTGCATTTTGCCCCTTTTCTTTGTCATTTCATATAGCACTGACCTCTGACCTTTGGTGTAGATCTTTGGTGCAGTTATAACCTTAGCACCTCATGAAATTCAGGTATAGATCTAGTAAGTTTGAGTTTATCCAGTTATTTATGCCTAACTTGGGTCTAGCTGTTGTGTTCAGCTCCTTCCTGCTGCAACCTTGGAAGTGAATCTGTTGTGCCCTTCTGGTGTGCCCCAAGGGGGCACAGAGGAGCACAGAAGCTCACCCCCACACTCAGTGGACTGGGCTTGGGCTGGGTGGGAGGAGTAGAGGTTTCCCAAGAGAGTGAGAGAGTGGGTCGGAAAGGGATCCAAAAATGCGGTGGAAGGACTCACTCAGGGGTTGGCCTAGTCTCGATCCACAGAGATCTAACCAGTGCAAGGGAGTGCAGGAGCTCACCCCTACACTTGCCAGGCCTGATCTTGGGCTGAATGGGGATATATAATAAATATTATATAAATATATTATATTATATTATATTAATTATATTATATTACATTATATGTGTGGAGGATTTTATATATGCATGGAAGATGCATGTTTGCTGGGGAAGGGCAGTTAGACAAGCAATCTACCACTGAACCATAAGTCAGCCCTTATATGTCTCTTGTTTTCAGAGTCTTCCCAGGTTAGTGTCAAACTTGTGATTCACAAGGAATTGCCTTTTAATGTTATTCTGCAAAATGTAATGAAAGCATCCAAATATGGCAAACCCCAATGCCTTACACTTACAGACCACTTCTAAGTAGAGTTTGGTTCCACTTTTCCTGTTTTTGTCCCTCTCGTCATATTTTCTGAGTTCATCTTTTCCTCAGTATGAACTTAGGGGCAGTATCTAAGTTCTTTCTACCAGTTCTGCTCC
The DNA here is from genome assembly GCA_004027165.1 of Ctenomys sociabilis. Lineage (NCBI taxonomy): Eukaryota > Metazoa > Chordata > Mammalia > Rodentia > Ctenomyidae > Ctenomys > Ctenomys sociabilis. The sequence continues at coordinate 5,470 of PVKA01006357.1, forward strand.
TCTTCTCACTCCAGTGTACTTCACCACACTGAACAAAGCTTTGCTTTGAGCCCCCCAGGAAGCTGATCAGACTCGAGTAGGTTGTGCCCTCAGTAAGTGCTAAAAAGCAGAATGGAGAGAACCATTCCCATCCTGGGCCCTGGCTCTGGCTTCTGATCTGCAGCAGTGACAGCTCAGGCTGGCTGTACTAGAAATGGACATGTTCAGAGGAGGAGAGGCGGCAAGATCTAGACTTGTGCTTGAAGGTACTAGCCTTGTGCTTCTGGATTTTGAGTGTCAGAATGTTGGAAGATAAGTAGACAGGAGCCAATTGAAATGGAAATGTCAGAGCAGAGGTGTGCTGGCCCTTTCTCGGGAATGTTCTAGAATATTGCATGGGCTATGGCCAAAGATAACCTTCCCTTATCTCTGCCAGAACAGTAACATTCTCCAGACAAATGAGAAGCAAGTTCTCTCTCTTTCCTCGGCTTGGCTTCTCTTTCCTTCACTTGGAGGCAATTCCCTAACCTCTTGCGTCCTTGGCCTTCAGCCTTGAATATGAACACGACCATCCTCAGGACGAAGCTGCAAAGTTGAAAACCTCGACAGAGCATCCTGAAAGGCAAGTAAGCCTCAGGAGGATGCATGTTTGCCAGGGAGTGGGGAGGGAATTGCAGTTTTCCAGAGCGTTTGAGGAACATAATCTTTAAAACTTTTTTTCAAAACCCACTTATTTTCAGCTCTGAGCCCCCTACCACCAACCTATCAGGTAACTTCTTCTCGGTCATGAGCAGAGTGCTGTCTCCCCCAGCTTGGGTCTGTCTTCAACAAGGTCTTTCAGGCTCCCTGCACCTTTCTGCTTACAGCTTCCTGAGACAAAGCCCTGTGGACCCTAGGTCCAAGCTTGAACAGGCTCAAGGGAAACTGCAAGGAGAAAACACGAATTAACAGCTCAAAAATTTCCCTCTATGAATCAGAGTGATAATCTCCTACACACTTAATACAAATGAGACTCATTTGTCCCCTCATTCATTCACCAAATTGAATGTACAGAGACCTTCCTGCAAGCTGATGATGTTGTTATATATTCTCTCCCAACTGGACTTTTGAGATTGTCCAGCATCTTTGAGATGCTGCACTCTTTGAGATGCTTAACTCACACGTTAACCTTTCTGTCTTTCTTTTTCTTTTTCATACATAACAAGTATATATTATATTTATTATCTTAGAGAAGGCCAATATAATGTTGAGAAAGATTGAAATCATACATAATCTGAATAGTGTGGATTCAACTGAGGTTGTACATTTAAGATATCCCAGTTTTCTCCAGAGGTTGACCTCAATTGTATAAAGGATAAAGTATCTGAATTTGTAGTTTTCATGAAAGAAATTTGTGATATTTTAAATCTAGAATTTTTTATATAAAGAACAGACTAACAATTTATCTTTCTATTTTATTTTATTTTTTAATTTTTAAAATCAACTTATTTATTCATTTATTTGTTTGATACAGGGTCTTGCTACACAGCTCAGACTCATAGTGATCTCCTGTCTCAGCCTGAAGTACAACCATCTGATTTCTGCAGTATGGCATCCTGGGGATACTGAGGAAAATCAATTTTTTTAACCACAAGCTCACAGTACTGATCTCTTTCAGGATCCCAAGATGTGCAGCACTTTCTCTCCACAAGCAGGCATGCAGGCAGACAGTTCTGTAGCAAACACAGCTGAGCCTCCTCTACTCCAGCTCAATTCCATGCCATCTTCTTGGACAGCATCACACCCTAAAGTTGAAAGCGCACTCTGCAAGACTGCCTGCAGTCAGCAGTCACAAGCCCAGGACTAGGGAACTTCTGACCCACAGTTACAAAGCATGCTTTTTGGGACAGGCTCTTGCTGGAGTGGCTCAACGAACTCAGGGGTACAGGCTGATTTGCATCTTTTAAGATAGACTAGATAATAAATGAGTAAATGGCAAGGTGAAGAGATCTGTAGCGTGAAGTCTAATGGGCCCAAGCACCAGGCTTCTGCCCCTCTGGAGTTGGAGGGCAACCCTCTCCCAGCACATTGATGAGTTCAGTTCATGTTCCTGAAAGCTCTCTGAGCCTCATCCTTTTAAGTGTTGGTTACACAGGCCTGACTGAAGTGTAGATACTGCAGGCAGAGGGTCTGAGCTAACGCTGATAGGCTGGGTGAAAACCCAGTGGGTCTGTCCAGACTCTTCTTGGCCCCTCTGGGCTCCATTTCCTCCTCTCAGGCCCCCTTCCAAATTGGGGTTCTTAGCATATGTTATCAAGGTAGGGCAGAGAATTTCATAATGGCCAGCTCCACAGCAGAGGGGTAGGGGATGATTAGACCCTATTTTTAGTTTCTAGAACATGCCTCAGGAAAAGGAAATTCTAGCCTGAATGGCCTACCCTGGGAAGAAAAGGAAGCAGGTAAAAGGAAAGCAGAAGATCCTAGACATACTTACTGTCTGAGGTCTATCTAAAGTATCCTGACATTGCTGTTTTCTCCTTCATAACTCTAAAGCTATTCTAAAGCTGCTTTATGAACCAAGAACAGAAGGCCAAATCTTTAACAGAAGATTGCTTACTGTTCCAGTCAGTTGGCAAGTAAAAAAGGGTAAAGCCAGGAACCATGGATGAAAACTTAAAAGTATATGGTAATATACGTACATATATTTAACATATATTACTGAGAAATGATATGGTTTGGATCTGAAATGCTAAAAACAAAATATCTATCTATCTCTGTATCTACATAGATGATATAGATATCTATATCTCTCCCACATGATATATTTTGAATCTGAAATGTTTCTCAGAGGTCCAGATTTAGTCTTCAGCTTGGTGCTGTTTGGATGTGGTGGAAACTTTAAGAGATGGGGGGCGAACTACCCACTCGGGCCCTCCTCCTGTTTCTCTCTTAGACAGGAGCTTTCTTTCCCTCAATAAATCTATTCTGCTCATAACCTCAAGAGAGAGAGAGAGAGAGAGAGAGAGAGAGAGAGAGAGAGAGATGGGGCCTAATCAGGAATGTGGCTCAGTGGTACAGTGCCTGCCTGGAAAATGTAAAATCATGAGTCCAATTCCTGGTACCAAGGAGAGACAGAGACAGAGAGAGATAATGACAGACAGAGACAGAGACAGAGAGAGAAGTGATGGGGCCTGGGAGTCTGCCTCAAAGGCAGATGCTGGTGGCATCCTATAACTTCCTCTGTTACCCATTCTCCACTGTGAGGTGAGCAGCTGCTTCATTGCATCTCCAGATAGAACGCACTGCCACATGTCCAGAGCAAGGAGGATAACCAAGCAGGGACCAAAGCCTCCATAACGGTGAACCCAAGCCGGCCTTCTCTCTTTATATGTTGATGTATCTCAAGTGTTGCAGTAATGGAAAGGTGAGAAGCGGTGTGTGTGTGTGTGTGTGTGTGTGTGTGTGTGTGTGCATGTGTATGCATATGTGTGCATGTGTGTGTGCTCATCCTCTTTATATAAAATGTCATAGGCACTCATCATGATTCAGAACTAGGTATTCTGCTTTCTAGAGTACAAAGTTCAATAAGTTTTGGCAGAAAGGTAACCCAGACCAGATACTAGGGACATTAAACCAAAAAGGAACATCATTTTTTAGAAGTCCAGGAAAAAAATTCTTTTTGAAATTAAGTAAAAAATACTATTTTTTTTGACAAAGTGGGAAACATGTTCACTGAAAGAAAGATAGCTTCTTTGATAAGTGGCACTGGAAAAGCTGGCTGTCCACATCCCAAATGCTAAAATTAGATCAGTGACTATCATCATGTACTAAACTACTGTCAAAATGGATCAAAGATTATATCTTAAAGCAGAAACACTAAATCTACTGAAGGAGAAAATAGGTAGAAATCCTGAAGACATAAGAGTAGGCAGAGAGTTCAAGAATAAAACCGAACTGCATGGGAAATACTTCAAAGAATCATTAACTGGGATCTCATCTTTTTGAAAAGTTTCTACATATCAAAAGAAATCACCAACAGAGTAAAAAGAAAACCCACAAATTGGGAAAAAAAATTAGCAGACTGTCCCTCAGACAAAGGATTTCCATCCAGAACATACAAAAAATTTTATAAAAACAGACTACCAACATTCAAAGGCCGAGTCAAAAAATGGGCATCTAAAATGAATGTATACTACACAGATGAAGAGATACAAATGACAAATAAATATATTTAAAAATGTTTCACATCATTGCTCATTCGAGAAATGAAATTTCAAACAACACTGAGATTCTATCTCACCCCAAAATAATGGCTGTCCTAAGAAAGTCAACCAATAACAAATGCTGAAAGGCTGTGGGAAAAAAGGAATGCTTCTCCACTGTTGGAGGGGAGTGTAAGCTGGCATAACTATTATGGAAATCAGTGGGGAAATTCCTCCAAAAAAATCAGGAATAGAGGTCTCCTTTGACCCTAATATTTTTTAGTATTTTTTATAAGAATTTAAAAAATCATGCCACAGAGATATATGTACACTCATGTTGATAGCACAATTTATCATAGCTAAATCTTGGAAACAACCTAAATGCTCATCAACTGAGGAATGAATGAGAAAGATGTGGTATTTTTACTCAATGGAGTGTTACTCAGCTATAAAAAGGTAAATGTAATACTTTTATAGGTAAACGGATGATGCAACTAAAGACCATACTCATACTCAAAATAAATCAAAACCTCATATGCAAACATTTCATTGTCTCCCTAGTGTAACAATCTGAAATAGGATCTAAAATATGCAGTGGATACTGTGAAAGGGAAAGAAACTGTTAATATATGCACAACATAGCTTGAATAATTGCACTACTGATTTCCAATGGTCTATTTGAAGGAGCAACTAATACTTAATTTTTTCTCCTTTTAAATATTTTATAATTTTTGACCAATGTTAGCAAGTTTATATCAAGTTTAATCTGAACAGTTAATTTGAAGGCAACAATATGCAATTCAACACAACCATTATTGATTTCCTATCATTTAAATTTTTTAAATTTATTTCTTTATTTGGTATGGGGTCTAGCTACACAGCTTGGACTCGTAGTGATCCTCCTGCCCCAGCCTCCCAGCACTGGGAGAGAGTACAGGAATGCACTGCAACACTTGGTGTTGGGGCTGGCACAGCGCGCCTGGGTTCCAGGACCAGCACAGCGTGTGGCACCAGGGATCAAACATGGGTCCTTGCACTTGCCAGGCAGCACTTAAACCAGAGCTATCTCTGTGCTCTAGATTTCCTAGCATTTTGTTTAGTGAAAATCTGTACTGTTTCTAATGTTTTATTTTACTATTTTTTGTATTCTCTTTAAAAACAAAAATTAAAAATAATATTCTATTCTTGAAACAGTAGCTTAATGAGGAGCTTTTATGAAAACTGCCAATAAGATTTATCTAGGAGTATTATTTCTTCTTACTCCACATTCCCAAGATGATCATTGTTACGTACCAGATATTATGTGGGGTGCTTCATATGCTGCATTACATTGAGGTCTTCAGAGAGATGGAGCCATTAGAATGTGTGTGTGTGTGTGCACGCACACGCACGCACACACACACACACACACACACACACTTGATTTGCAATGAGTCTGAAGTCCTGATAACTGGGGAAAACAAATGACCTCAATCCATTTGTTACAAGTCTATTGTAGTTCAAGGGCTGCAGAAGATGAGACGAGAATCCTTGCTCTGGCAGGCCAGCAGGAATAAAGGGGAAGGAAAAACCTCCATGCGATGATATCCTGTGTTCTACTCAGTTCTTTAGCAGAGAGGATGATGCCATTCACATTGGGGTGGGCCATGTCCTCATGTAGGAGTCCAGTCCAGTCCAAGCACCAACCTCATCTGGAAATGTCTTCCCTGATGCACTCAGGACCAAGGTTAATTTGGGCAGGCCCACTCAAGCGGACATGTAAAACTAACTGTCACATTTCTGTAACACTGAATCTTGAAGACATTCTGTGAACTAAGTCCTAATGTCACCAACCACTGTGGCTGACTCTGGGGGCTGAGTCCGAAGCTGGGCTTGGAGCCATGAGCTCAGCCCCTGACCACTACAGAGCTGCACAGGGTGCTCACTGCCTGCTCCAGCTCTCCACCTCCCTGTCTCTCCAGGTGGGAGCAGATTACTCTTCTCTTGACTTTTAGCACTGTAGAAAGTGTGGGGCCCCTGCCCTCAAGGGTCCCAGAGAGGTACAGAGCCTCAGGAGGTCTTACAAAAAAAGGTAGATTTCACATTTTCCTTCATATTCCAATAACATGTGTTTTGATAAGGACACCAGGACCTAACATTCCCATATCAAACATAAGAACAAGTGTAACGCCAGGGCCTCAAAACAGGAAAAGGAGTCTCTACAAGCATAGACCACAGAGTAATGTTAGTCTGGTAAAAAATTTGCTGGGGATTCATTACTATCTTCTTTTTCTGGTGTGTGTGTGTGTGTGTGTGTGTGTATGTACGTGCATATGCATGCGCCAGGAATCAAACCACAACCTCATGCTTGCCAGGCAGGGTCTGTGCCACTGAGCTATTTCCTTGGAGCAACCGTTACTATTTTTTTAGAAATTCCTGATGTCAAAAACAATGAGAAATCCCATAATAAAGCAATCTGCTTACCCAAGTACTTCTCTTCTTAATTGGATTCTAGGACATTCTCCCTTTTTCATAAAGAATATGTATTATCATCTCATAACATTTATTTTGGAAAATACTACACTAGAAGAGTGCAGAATCAAAAGGAGCTTCCCACAAACAAGATGTGTGGTCATTCTGAGTATATCATCCATCCTTCCCAGATGGTGGCCAACCAAAAAGAATTTGGAGAGAAATCTCAGGCTACATCAAACCTGAAAGGCTGCTATGCTCTCTGGCCAGCTGCACTCTGAGCCCCCCGCCAGCATGCCTAGCAGGCCCCAGGACTCCATGAATGCCAGCCCTGGGCCCCCGCAATGGTCTTGAGCTTTTTACCGTCCCATGAATGCAAATACCTACCAAATGGAGAAACTAAGAACTGGAGCAGCTGCCACATTTCAAATGTTCTAGGAAAACCCAGTGACTGCTTGTGGGAGACCGATTAAGGGCTGGCTTGTTGGCTGTGGTGGCCGGTCAGTGACTATAACTGTCATGTGGGGCCACACTAAAAGGAAACCTCACCAAGTTGGGTTTTTAGGAGCCCTGTCACCAACCCCAGAGACTCTGGGTATTATATCTAACAAATTATATTTCTCATTTTTTAAAAGCCAGTTACTGACAACTAGGTTGATCCTGATGCAATTAGAATCTGATGTCAGAGTGAGAAAATCCCCTGCTAACTGGGAACTCCCATGTCACTCATTCTATATTAATGTTATTTATTTTCTTTCATTGTTCTTGTCTGAAAAAAATGGCTCCCCTGGTTGCAATGTTATGTTAAGCATATTACACGTTACTCCGAAGTCAGTTCATATATTACAGCTCGTTACACTCCTGGGTATACATTTCTGAATAGCCCTCACTCCAAAATTATAGTTCCACATTAAATATGGGCTGCTGTGAGTACAGTCTCTGAGTTGCCTTTTCCATTCCAGGGTTCTTGTTTTTCTTGTTTTCCCCCTTCTTAGGGAAGATGTGCCCTCCAGTAAAAAATCTACCTGGAGAAGGTGAAGAGTATTTCTCACTAGAGTTTTCTGGAAGTGAGGCTAGCAGTGGCAGCTGTTTCACACACGTAGCTTTCTTGGAGACCAACATGTGAGTGCAGGACTAGTGGGAGTGCCAGAAATTATCTCCACCACTGACAAAAAGCCACAATATTTTGCCTCCAACAGTAATAACTTTAGAATGAGTTTTGGCTTCCATAGCCACCAAGGTTTCACTGTCTTGGCTAGCACATTCCTGAGCCTCTGTGTCATGCCACAAAGATACAGGTTCTGGAATTTCATAAGCTGTCATCTTCTCAGTTGCTTCAGTAGAACTCCCCGCGGAGACACATTGTTATTTCCTTCTGCTGTAGAATCGAAGCACTGATGAGCCACCAACACCTTCATTTGCTTCATTTATTCAACATACCCTATGTCACATCCAGCTCAGAGCACACAGCAGTGAGCCAGGAAACTCCAGTATCCTTATTGTGTAAGGTCCTCAGGGAAAGCAGAGAGCCCTGGGCACAGAGTTCATGTGGCTGATGCCAGGAACCCACCTGAGCCCCAGGCATTTGGCTTTCTCGAGATAAGGGGGATCTCTTCAGAAGAAAAGTGACTGGAATGGAACCAGGACTCAGAGTCCCTGGAGCCCTCTGCTGTCTCCTTTGCAGCTGCAAGACTGGCCACTGAGGCCCCTGACAAATACAAATCAGATTGTGTCCAAAATACATTTCAGCCCCTTGGGGTTATCTGTAGCCATATAAGGAACTGGTCAAGAGCTGTTTATCAGAGTTTCTTGAGGGTAGAGAAAACCTATCGGGCACTTTGATTAGCTGAGTAGTCCCCAGCTCTGACTCCCCGAGCTGTCACCATGAAGAGGTATCAGCAATTTGAGTGGAACTGTTGCTAAAAGTTCCTGTGTAAGAGCCTCAGTGAATCTCATTTTTTTTCTCTCAACTCCTTTGAACATTTTTGCCTGTATTTTTTTAGGGTCTTGGATTTTTAGAAAATATGTAAACACAGCCAAAGTTTGACAAGTAGGTGTTTTAATGAAAGTGTCAAATGTGGTTGCCATTGGTCGTGGGGCACTAAGCCAAAGGTGAATCCAAAAGGTCAGATAGGGAGCCCACCTATTTTTCCTACACAGTCCAAAGAGGAACAAAGAAACTGAGTTGTGACACTCAGCCACAACTGCTGTGCCTTTCTCACCTGTAATTGTATCCACAGACTACTCCAAATGCTCTCTGCATAGCTCCCAGAGCAAGACTGAAAGTTTCCTTTAGGACCTCAGCAGGAAGCATTTCCCCACATGTAGATTTTCAAGGCTCATGTATATTTGCCTCATCTCTAGATTTTTTTGTTCCAAAAGCTGTGATGATGTACTTAAGAAACACACTGGATTTTTGAAAACCAGACACTCCGCTTATCCCACAGCTGTTTTCCTGCCACATGAAAGACAACTAAACTAAACTATGAAGTATTTATTTTAGCTTTATCTCTTCAAGTTATTTTATGCATCTCTCTTAGGAGAAGTGTGGATACTGAAATCAGAGTTATCCTATTATGGATAAGAAGCTTTCTCAAAACTTCTCCCTCTGCAGTCCTCAGAACTTCACATTTTAATGCTTTTCTGTATAATCCTACCAGATTATCAATTTATTTATCTCTGCATTTTCAAGGTTTAGTACAGTATTTATGTCACTGGTGGTCAGCAAAGGCTATAGAAGGGAGGGGGAAGGAAGAAGCAAAAGGAGACTGGTCAGGGTCCTAGAAGGGTTTTCCTCCTAGGCCAACTCATGCGCTAGCTTGAGCTCCTGGGGTACATCGCTGAAACTTTTGTACACTGTAGTTTAGCACATTGAATCAAAATGTTTCATTGGGTATGTCTGGAGCCAGTTTACAGTAGCTGCCTCTTGAAAATTCTCTCCAAATGAAAGTAGAAAAAAATCAAGACTAATCTTAGTTTGAGAATCCTGAAAAACCTCAGCTCCTTTGCTGTTTCCCCAGACTTGATCCATAACCACAGCCTACTACCAACAAAAGACTTCTGCAACTGGGAGATAGATGAATAGTCTAACAGGAAAACAGCAAGCTATCCAAAAAATTAAAACAATCCTATATACGGTAGCACCAAAAATAATGAAATACTTGAGAATAAACTTACCCAAGGAGGTAAAAGACATTTACACTGAAAACTAGAAAATGTAGGTGAAAAACTTTAAGAAGACAAAATCATGGAAAGACCTCCTATTCTCATGGATGAGAAGACTCAATATTATGAAAATGTCCATGCTACTCAAAATATTACGCAAAATAAATGTAATCCCTACCAAAATCCTAATGGAATTTTTTATGTAAGTAAGAAATATAATCCTAAAGCTGTTAGAGAACTACAAATATTAAAACAATCTGAAGAATGTATGGTACTGGCATAAAGGCAGACACAGTAGAACAAGGAAACAGACTAGAGAATGGAAAAATATAATGAATAATTCACAAATGGTTGGCTAATCTTTAACAAGGATGCTAAGAGTGCACAACAGGAAAAGCATAGTTTTCCCAGCAAGTGGTGTTGAGAAAGCAGGATATCCAAATTTGAAAAATTGTGCCATGCTTACTCAAATTGTCTTAAAATGGATTAAAGACTTAAACAGGAGACTTAAAATTATAAAAGAAACATGTGATAGAGCCTTATAATATTAGTCTTTACAATTATTTCTTGGATGTAACCCCAAAAGAATAAACAGAAATAGACAAGTAGGATGACACCAAGCAGAAAACCTTTTGTGTAATAAAGGAAGTGACAGAATGAAAGGAAAACCCATGGGGTAGGAAGAACATTTGCAATTCACATATCTGATAAGTGATTCATATCCAGAATACATGCAGAACCTCTACAACTTGCTAACATACCACCAAAGATCTAATTAAGAATTGAAAGAACTTGAAAAGACATTCTCCCAAGGAGATACACAGAGGCCCAACTAATACTACACCACTAATCATCTGGAAAATGTAACTCAAACCATGAGACAGACTGTCACGAGATGAAGATAAGAAAGCCAGCCACCTGAGAGTGAAGGGAGCCCTCAAAAAAAGTGAAGATAGGGGTTTCTGCCAGGAGCACTGAGCCAGCCACCAAGACCAGGCGTGGCGGCGTAGGCTTGTAATCCCAGCACTGAAAGGCTGAAACTGGAGGATAGCTATGAGTCTGAGTTACATAGTGAGACCCTGTATGAAATATAGTTTATTTATAATTGAAACCAGGCTCTCCTGATCTGCAGAGTACACAGCAGTCATATGGGAACATACAGAAACTACTGCTCATCCTGACACATTCTAACTTATGTGGTGAGCATTGAGCTTCTAATGTTCATTCTAACGTGGAACCTCTGAGCCACCTGAAGCCTGGCTCATAGTGTGCTCAGTGTACATTTGTGCTAAATTTTCTCCTCATGCACTTTTCTGATCCATTGGGCACTTTGTCCCTAAATTCTTAGGTTAGCAACAATGTAAAAGCAAGGGGGAAAACAGGAATTACTTGTTTAACTAATACAAGCCTCCAGTTCATGTCAGATGAAATTCCCCAAAGCAACAGAAAGAAGTTAGGATGTGGGGGCCGATGTCAAAGTCTGGCTGATTTGCCTCAGTGCTCATTGGCTCCCTCTTGATGTAGAAGCTGCCCTGCGGTCTCCCTCCTGCCTTCTGTCTTGTCTCCACAGCCACCTGTTGACATGTGGACAACTTATTTCTACAAGTTGATCCCATAGCAGGGTCTACCTTGTGGAGAGGAAACGCTGGGGCCCTGCAGGGAAGGTACAGACCCTCCCTGGGCCCTCGACGCTGTCCCTGGAGCATGCGGTTGTGGCCGCCACACTGAGCTACCCCAGAAATTGTTGGGAAAACAGCCTCACTGGGCCAGTCACCCCCCTTTACAGAATTTGAGTTATTATTATTACAACCAAATCTCTGGAAGCAAATTTGAAAATTAGACTACCTCTGTAAGATGTTTTGTCTGATTACGACATTATTTATAACTCTTAGTATTAAATTCTGTCAGGGAGAAAACACCCCATGACAAAATTGGGTCTTGAATTTACATGCATTTCTTGTTAGCAAGCAGAATATCCATTCTTCTAAAACTATAGGAAAGCTTCTGTTTTGCTGCATCTAAGAAGTGAACAACTTAGAAGACCGTTCAGCATCTCTGAGGGCTATAAAACTCTACTTCCTAGGTGTTACTGGACCCAAATGTTGATCATTAATAGCCGTAATCTCGAGCATGGGAATGATATGGACATCCATATGCTCTGAGTTCTGGATTAAGTGATGAGTTCACCAAGCTTTATTCAGTGACCTTTCTGCGCATGCCCTCGTATGGTGTTTGCAATTCAGGGCCAAGAACCCAGTGGAGCAGTTCTCAGTGCTGGAGCCTCTTTTTAGAGGTGACTTCCAGCTTCTTTCTGTCCAGAGCAAAGAATTAAAGGAAACAAGCATATATATATTGGCAAAGCTTCACATTTATTGTGGGTGGGAAAGGATTAAAGGTAGGAAGAAACAAGCTCTGCAGAGTGAGTTGGAGCCAAGTAAAAACAGGAAAAAAGCCCACAAAAATATACCCTAGATCTTAAGGTGGGCTACTCAAACAAGTAGCGCTTAACAGTGACATCCCGTTTTTACAGCTCCCGCTCTGATCTTACATCCAAATCATCCTACCAATGATTCTTGCGCTCTCAAAGAAGTCCAGGAGCCAGGTCTGGGGAGTGGTTAGGGGGGGGGATACTAGCTTCTGTCTTGAGCCTTGGGCATCGCACAACAGCAAAGATTTCTGAGGCCATTAAACAGTATGGATCAAGCGGAAGCCTGAGGCTGTGACAGGGCCTGAGAGGAGCGCTAATAGTCCAAGTGGGAGCATGTGGATTCCAGGTGAGAGTACAGGCAGACGCCACCCTTCTGAGGCTGACTTCTGCAACTGCAAGGCCGGAGTCACCTTGGAAGTTTATTTCCAGGGCTCCTCACAGCATTGTGGTGAGTGTGAGAGTTTGTCACCCTATAGGATGGATGGAGGGAGCCTGCTTGAATGGCTGTGCATCCACCTGGCCAGAGGGGACCTGTCGGAAGAGATGTCAGTGGGGCTGTGAAGATGCTGCACAGTGATGTAACAGAGACCGTTCAGTAGGCCAGTTAGAGGCAGAAAGGGAACGTCTGCCTGTCAGGATGGGAAGGGCAGGAAGCAACTAACACCCTGAGGGGTGGAGGGACAAAGAGAAGAGGCTGGGACCTCCAGCTTGTGCTTGATTGGAGTCTCTGGAGCTGCGTGCTAGGGCTGGTGTCTCCTAGAGTTACCACAAAGCAGGCCTGGACTGTGGGGAGAAAAGAAAACAGGACCTGCAGCTGCCAGAAAGCATAGATGGGAATATCCATAGAAAGGAGGTCCTTCCTTCATGTCCCCTCCAGTACCTTAACAAAAGACCTGCCAGAGAGTAACTAGCAAGGCAGAGATGTGACTCACAGCCTCTTTTGGGCACCCAGTGACCTAGGGCAGATAGGAGAACAGCTTAGTGACTAACCCAGGGAGCCATGGGACCAGAGTCAGCTATAAGCATGGGAAATTATTTAAGCAATAGTACCAAATGCCCTCCAAGCCCCAGGACCTTATTTGGTATCATTTTATCCATTCACCCCCCTTAGTCCTGATAACTACAATGAAATCAATGGTGTTGATTACCAACACCAACACCTTGGCCTTGAGGCCAAGGAACAATGGTACTTAAGAGAGGTTGAGTAATTGCAACTGCATCAGCCAGTGAGAGACACAATAGGGGCAGAACCCAGGACTGGCCACCTGCTAAGCTCTTCCCATTGCAAGATGCACAGCGCAGGCTAACGTTGGCCTATCTGAGCAGCAATGAGTGACTGAGTAGAAGGGTGACAGGAAAATGGAGGAGCTCTGTGCTCAGTGTGGCTGGCTAGACTAGAGTAGCGGTGGCGAATCTACAGCTCCCAGGCTGCGGCAGGCTGTTTGTATCACGAAAAGCTCCGAAATGCTTGCTGTCAGTAGGTTGGATCAGGGAGAGGTGAGGAATGCGCAGCTTTTAAGCAATTGCACACAGCAAAGCATTTGGAGTGGTAGAATGATACCAACACTGTGTCAGAAATGATTTGGAAAGAGTGAGGGGGCAAGAAGGATGGAAGGCAGGAGAAGCTGGGGCTGGCAAGTCCTTAGTAGCTAAGGAATGAGGTGGGAAAGGTTTTGGTTTGGGTGTGGCCATGGAGGAAGAAGAGGAAGTGGGCTACTTGGAAGACAATAAATGAGAATGGTCAGATGTAAGTATTGTATGAAATGTACAACTCAAAGATAATTGTGAAGTTTGGAGTTCTAGACAACTTGCCGAATAATGATATTGGCTTCAGAAATTGAATCCTAGAAGTTCTGGAACATTTTCTCTTTTAGTGTGGTTTCTTCCCCCTGCTGTGCCCTGTCAATGTGCATTGATAACATAGGAGTCCCCAAAACTCTGCTCTCTGAACTTTATCAGTAAATCCAGAGATATAGCTCTGTGGCACAGTGCCTGCCTGAGTTCAGTTCCTGGTCCAAAAAAAAACAAAAACACAACAACAACACTTTATTAGTACAGTTGATAATTTAGAATTGATTGAGAGATAACTGAGACAGTATCAGTGCAAATTAGAAAGCAGATATTATCACCAGTCTACTGTTATTAAACAGGTCTTTAAGTTATTTAATAGTGTGACTAAGAGAATTTGTTGTGATGATGCATATGCCAATGATTCTCAGCCTTCAGTACTCATCATAACTATTTGCAAATATTTTAAAAAGATCAACATCTGGGCCCATATCCAACAAAGGGGATTCAATTAGCCTAAGACAGTGGTGGTGCTGAGGCAGTGCACTGCTTATACCATTGAAGTGCTAAAAGATTCACATCGTTGGTCTAGGGTAAGAGCCAGTTTTCTCCCAACCAGAGCAATTTCAGGAGGTGATGGCTGGAGATGCACTAGAGGTACAGGTGGGACCAGGGATGAAGTGGACCATGTGGCCTTGAGCATTTTTTTAAAAAGTCAGTATGTCTTGTTATCTAGTTGAATGCCTTTTCTCAGGCATTTTCAATTGGCCTGAGAGTAGTGTTTTCCTAATGGTCAAGGATTTTCAGCAGAAGAGAACTCATCCAGAACCAGTTTGCTAAAGTTATCATGTAAGATAAAAAAGCTAGAGAGAGTTCCTGCCTGCAACATTGAAAATTTCAATTGGACTTGACAAAAAAAAAAAAAAAAAAAAAAAAAAAAAAAAGAATCTGTCACCCCCTAAATGTGAGTGCTACAGGGCTTTCTGAGAGGGCTGGGTTATGCATCTGACTGCAGTTCTTAAAAGTAGCCCATTATTTTGGGATGGTTCAAGCCCAGTGGAGCTTCAGTTCACTTAGACAGCAGAAACAGAAGCTGGAGCATAAGGAAAACAAAAACTGCCCTTGAACTTCCTGAATGTGTTGTGAAGATGGGGAGCTGTGTTCTCACAATGTGTGAAACCTGTGTCAGTGAGGACAGGAATTGTAACTGAAATGACTGTAGAAATTTGCAGGCAACAGTTTTGTTTACTCTAGGGATCCATTGGTCTCTCTGTGGTCCCTGGGGGAAAATGGTGAGAGGATTTAGAAAACAAGGATAAGGGATAATTGCTGAGGTCAGGTGGTTTCCTAACCTGATAGGCAAAGGACTCCTGAACAACAGTAGGGGCATTTATTTATACCTTGCAAAAGTACAAGTCACAATGTCACTTAGCAGTGTGAAATAGCCCACAATGTCCAGGCAGGATGTTTTCCCCAAGACTGAGGTAGCTTGACTGTTTTAGGAAAAAAGGCCTCATCCCGCCCTCCCACTTAGGAGCAATTTCCAGCTTCAGTAACTCCTAACAAATTAGAAAGTAAGAAAGGAATAGAAAAAGGGTTCCAGCTTGCATAGCAGCTGGAGGGACATTGCCCTGATGAAGAAGATCTGACTGGTCCATGAGAGAGGAGAACAGAGCAGTACTGTGGGTAGCTGATGGGCTAGGCTCCATTGGTCATAACTGTCTCTGTTCTGTGTGTGTGTGTATGTGTGTGTGTAGGCAAGATCTCCATAAAACCCTAGACTAAATCCCTAGATCTTCCTTCCTCAGCCCTTCAGAGTGCTGGGTTACAGCTGTGCACCAACATACCTGCCATGGAAGCATCTATAGCATTTGTTTCCATGATTTCATTGCTTTTGCTTGGAAATGGCTGTCATAATAGGCTTTGCTGGAATCCACAGTAATTGTCAGAGCAGGGGATGACTGGAGACTCCTGGACACAGTTCCTATAAATTCCTACTCTTGGTGTTCTTGAATTTGAAGAGTGTGCTGGATTTACTAATGGTCAATTTGTAACACCTGCATAAACTGAGTCAGTGTGTTTCTGGGTATGGAAGGCCCACCTGAGGATTGTTACCGCAGTGTAGAAGGAGAGCTGGAGGGGAAGAGGGTGTGTTGTTGATTCTTCTGAAGAAGCTTGTCATGCTGGCTTTCATGATATGAACTTGGCTGTTCTTATGTTTGGAGGAGCTTGGATCCTCACTGTCACTGAGGATGGCTGTGGTTCTTTGAGGGGAAGCTCTGGTCCTTACCTTGAGCACTGCTTCCTGCCTCTAGAGGGGAAGACGGTGCACTACTCAGTACCCTGGAGATGCTTGTCATACTGGTTTTCCTGGTGTAGACTGAGCTTGTTCCATAATCAGTGGAGCTCAGGACCTCACTGCTGCTGAGGATGGCTGTGGTACTTTTCAGGGGAGCTCTGGTTGTTACTTTGGTATTATTTTCTGGGTCCTGTTCAGATCCCTCAAGCTTCTGGTACAGATCCTTTATCCCACAGGACAGGCTTTCTAGCTTCCACCACCAACTTTTGGGCCTTCTCCATGCAAATCGTTGATACACACTTGGATGAGTCCTGGGCTCTATAGAGGCCTCCTGCTGGATTCATGGAGGACAGTTACATGAGTTCTAGGTCTTCATCTAGGCTTGTGCAGGACATTTCTGTGGAATCTAGGACCTTGGCTGAATTCTTTGGGCCTCTAGTGTGTGAACGGATGTCCCACACTTTTGCATTTGACTTTTTTGGGTGAATATTATAGAATAGTCCTATAAGTTGTATTTCCTATAATAAATATATTGCCTTGTAAATCCTGATTACAGCAAAATCAGCACCAAGAGAATGGGGACATTGCTCCAACATTGCTTAGTCATGTGGCTTAAGAGTTTTGGGAATTAGGAAAAGTTTGATAGTGACTGAAGAGATAACCCCCATAAGCTCTGCGGAAGACCAGTTGGAGTCTGGAAAACCATGCTTCTGGTTAAAGTGATGCTCAGAAGGGTTTTGTTGTGACCGACTGCATTAGCTGCTGGTCCCAGGTGACTTAGGTTGTCCTCTGGCAGAAAGTTGGTCTGTATTTTCTTGTGTTCAGAGATATTTCCTGGGTAGCATAAGATGCAGTCTATCACAGTTACTATTGAAGGCTTTTGGCTTGATCTATGTTTTAAATTGAGTGAAGAAACAGCAAGGTGATTTGAAGCATTTGACCAAAGTGAAGGTTCCAGTGGAGCTGTGGATTGCAAGGATGAAACAGAAGAGAACCTGGTTGTCCAGAAGGAGCAAGACAATGAAAACATATCCTAAAGTACAGGAGACTCCTGTTTTTTAGTATTACCATGCCGTGTTATTAACATCAATAAGAAACTACAACAGCCTAATATAGGCAGCATGACAAATTGTCCAGAACCTTCAGGAATGAAGGCATGGTTCACTTCACCAGGGAAAGAACCAACCCCGTAATCAGCTACCGAAACGAGGATGGTAGCTGTACCCCTCTGCTATTATGGCTCTGATGTAATATAATGTTGATAGCTTAGCACTGGTTCTTAAGTATTGTTAAGTCAGGTTATAATGTTTAAGTTATGAGATGAGAAGTATAAGTGTCACCCAGAGAAAACTTACCTTCTACTCTGGTGAGAGAATTAGTGATAGTTATAACAGTTTGGAATAATTCTAAGTGTGTCTTAAGACTTTTTAAAGATGTATTTGATTGCCAAGTTGACAAGGGGTGGATTGTATTGGTTGATTGTGTTAACTTGAGAAGTTTAAAAGGTTAACTAAGTCAGCTCAACAACTCTACTCCATAGGATGGAGAGGACCTGCCGCAGGGTGGTTGTCTGCCCCTTAGGGTGTAGAGGCCCCACCCTAGGGTGTCTCTGTGGCTTGGTGGTATAAAAGGGAACTGAGGAAGCATGGACAAGCTTCTGCTCCTCCGCAGGGCTCTAGTCTTCGCTTCAGCTTGGACGTCACCTCCTGGCTTCTAGCACAGACTTTTCAGCTTCCAGCTGGCCTTCCAGTGTAGACTCTTCAGATTTCCATCCAGACCTATTGGCCTCCTGATTTGGACTCGCACAGAACACTGCAGTGAGCTCCAGACCTTGTACTGAATCCCTCAGCCTCATGTGCAGGCACCCTCTGCATGCTTCCTCATCTATTGGGGACTATTTTAAGCCAATCTTATAATTACTTACACATTTTTATATCTTACGTTATATGTTTCTCTAATGAAACTGAAACAAAGGGGATGGGCCACATTTACACACTCTCTAAATGACCCAAATCCCTTAAAGTAACAAATGATGCAAAATGAAAGCAGAGCTTTATTCTGTTTTTAGTTACATATTGGGCATTTATGAGCCCAAGTCACAATTTTTAGAAAAAAAAATAACTTTTAATTTCCTGATTATCTCAAAAGAAAACAAAAATTGTACTTTTTGTAACAGGTGAAGGGCCCAGGCATTTGCTTGTTTTTTTTTCCCTGTAATGGTCTCTGACTATGTCATAGCCAAGTCAGTAGTTCACTGCAGCTTATTCTCTACTGGTGTCACATGGCTTATTCTTTCCTACATCCTAAAGGATGGTTGGCTTGCATTTTTAAAAGATCATTTGCACCTAAATACAGTATTCTAAAATACATGCCACTCTGCTAAAGGCTTTAAGTCACCTTTTATTCTTAGCATGATAGGAAGTACGATCAAGAATATGGTAGATGTTTAAATTTGAAACTTCATTACAGTGAAAGACAGACTCCCATTAGTCCCTCCCAAAGTGCCTCCAGTCACTTCAAATATACGTGTCCCCTTGCTCTCACCACTTCCCAAAGTAGTTTCGGCTGTCCTCTTTGGAGCAGTCTGCAGTTATACTGCTGCAGCTGCCTCAATGTCAGGAATCGTTAAAAATGTTTATCTTTCATGGTCGTTTTGACTGTGGGAAAGAACTAGAAGTTGCATGGAGCCAGGTTGTAATGTGGAAAAACCCACCATTCCAGTGGATTGCACTAGGCAGCTCATTCACCACTTTGTTTATTAGCATACTTTTGTACTACACAATGCATACTCCTTGGGAGGAACTGGCATATGTATGAACACATACTCTTTTTCCATCCTTCTTGTCCATCCATCCCTCCTCCATTTCTTGATCCCCTCTGCTTTGAGAAAGATCTCTCTCCCTACTGCCTATTATCCATCTGTTGTTCTTTGACCAGTTCCCACTTTGAGCTTCTTGTATAAGAAGAACCATGTTGGGGCCAGGGAGATAGCTCAGTGGGATAAGTGCTTCCCTGGCAAGTACAAGGCCCTCGGTTCAATCCCTGGTACCACCAAAAAGAACAAGGAAGAAGGAAGAAGCAGAAGCAGAAGCAGAAGCAGAAGCAGAAGAAGAAGCAGAAGAAGAAGAAGAAGAAGAAGAAGAAGAAGAAGAAGAAGAAGAAGAAGAAGAAGAAGAAGCAGCATCTGGCAGACACCTAAGAATACATGTGACCTGTGATCCCAAGCTGCATCTCTGTCCCTACAAATGACTCCAGCTTATCCTGATGGTACAGCAGTGCTGCACTGAGTACACATGGATGTGGAGATTGCTCCCAAGACCTACCAGGGCCAGCGATATAGCTCAGTAGAATAAGAGGGCCTGAGTTCAATCCCCAGTTCCAGCAAAAACAGAAACAAACAAACAAACAAACAAACAACAACAAAAAGGCCTACCGACTAGGAACTGCATTGGTAAGACATGGGGCATCTTTCAGGAGGACGCTTAGACAGGAAGTAGCTGGACAAACGGAATTTATAGTTTTAGTTTTTTGGAACCCTCCCTAGTAGTTTCCAACATGGTTGTACCAGTTTACATTCCCACCAGTGTGAAAGGGTTCTTTCCTCCCTTGCGGCCTCAATGACATTTGCCATTACTTGATTCCTTGATGATGGCTATTCTTTTTTGAGTAAGACAGAATCTCAGTGCTATCTAATTTGTGTTTCTCTAATATCCACCAATGTTGAGTATGTCTTCACTGGCCATTTGTACTTCTTCTATGATATATCCATTCATTTCAGTTGTTCATTTTTTATTGGGTCTTTTATTTGGGGACTAATTTTTTTTGAGTTGTTTTTAGGTAATAATCCTCTGAGAAATAGTAGGTGAATTTTTTTCCCCCATTTTATAGGTTGTCTTTCCACTCTTTTGGTTATTTCTTTTGTTGTGCAGAAGGTTTTAAATTTTTTTAAATGTATTTAGTACAAGGTCTACAGGGTCTCACCATGTACATTAGACTCATAGTGATCCTCCTGTTTTCTTGGGAGACCATAAACAGGCAGATCACTACAAGTCCAGTCTAGTAGTGAGACCTTGAACACCCTGTAGACCCTTCCTTAAAATAAAAAAAAATAACCAAACCAAAACAAAAAAAAAGTTTTATCCATTTTTTTTTCTTTCAGTAGGTTAGGTGCTTCCATTTCTATGTTTACTTTTATATCTGTTTTGATGTTCATATAGGCTGGGGAGACAACTTAGCAGCTTGAGCACCTGCGTGGCAAACACAAGGTCCTGAGTTTAATCCCTGGTACAAAAAAAACTTCACTGCTTTGATGTTTAGTACATAGTGAAAGATGTGGACCTGCATTTAACCTTTGGCACGGGGATGCTCAGCTTTCCCAAGTGGTGTTCTCACCCAAGGCTGTCCTCGCTCCAGTATATGTTTTTGGCTTCTTTGTGAAGAATCAGATAGTTGATTGTGATTGGTGTTGATGTATCCTCTATTCTCATGTCTGCTTTTGTGCCAGTACCATGCTGGGTTTTTCTTTTTTATCACTGTAGCTTTATTTTCTGTTTTCTTTTTTATTGTTTTTAAATTAATTTTATTGTACTTTTTTACGTATATATACATCTTTTCATTTATGAATGGTGATCACATTTATCACAGGGAATTTGTACCTGTGCCTCCCTTTCCTTATATCCTCCTTACCCTCCTCATTTACAAAGCTGTTTCTATTCTGTCTATTTTTCCTCCCCTTCCCTGCTCACCTTCCCATTTGAACATTTTCCTCTTCCCAACACCCTCCAGTTTTTCCCATGGGGTTTCCCACACAAGAGAAATGATGCAACATTCAAATACCTATACTGTAGCTTATTTTCTTAAATAATACAAAATAGTGATAGCAAAAAACAGCATTAGAAACAAGATTTCACTAAACAAAGTAATAGGAATTCAACAATGGTTGCTGAATTATATGATACTATCTTCAAATTACTTATTTAGATTACCAGATATAAACATATGTAAATCTTATAAAGAGGTCAAAAGAGGAAGAAAAAGAACAGAGTACAAAAAAATGTTAAGCATTATCTGCTCCTTTCCAAAGACCAGCAGAAATCAATAGTATATATGCAGAATTATCCAAACTATTCTGCATATATACCTAAATCTATTTTCCCTTTTTTCACTTCATTTCCTCATCCTGGTTTTTCCTTCCCATTGAACAGTTTCTTTTCCTTTCACAGTATCTGTGGTACCTTTTAGATTTTCATTACTCTTTCAGTTTCTCACACTAGTGAGATAATACAATGTTTGCACATGTGGATCTGATTTATTTCATTTACCAATAATGTCTCCAGCTGCTTCCATTTGTCTACAAAAGCCTTGAAGTTATTTTTTGTAGCTGAATAATACTCCATCGTGTAAAAATATCACAGCTTTTTCTTTATTCATTCCTCAGTTGATGGTCATTTGGGTTGCTTACAAGATTTAGTTATGACAAATTTTGCTGCTATAAACATGGGTACATATATATTGCTGTGATATGATAATTTCAGTTCTTTTGGAAAAATATCTAGGAGGCGAATAGCTGGCTTGAATGAGACCTGAAATCCTAACTGTTTGAGGAATCTCCATACTGATTTTCATAATGATTGTACCAGCCTGCACTCCCACCAACAATGAAGAAGTGTTACTTTTCCCTACAGCCTCTTCAACATCTGTTATTGGTTGACTTCTTGATGGTAGCCATTCTTTCTGGCATAAGATGGTATCTCAGCATGTTATAATTTGTGTCTGTTGAATGACCAATGAGGTTGAACATTTTTTCATATATTTATTTACCATTTGTATCTCTCCATTTGTGAAGTGAATATTCATCTCAGATTTTGGAGGCCTGATTTTTAAAATTCTTTATATATTCTAGTCAGAAGTCCTTTGTCTGAAAGACAGTCTGCTAATATTGACTCCTGCTTTGTGGGTTTTCTTTTTACCCTTTTGATGTTTTTTTGGTGGGTTTTCTTTTTACCCTTTTGACTTGTTTTGATGTTGTACGCGATTTTGATCAGTGCTTCATATAATCAGTATTGTTACTGCTATCAAAATAGCCCCCAACATCTAGAAAAGATACTAAGGAAGGAATGGAAGGTAAAGAAAACAGTCACAACAAGAAGAGCAAGGAAATTGTGGAGAAATGTGAGAATGACACTCGTGGGACCAATCTTGCTGACATGGGTAACTTGTCAAAATCTACCGCCTTGACAATGTTACAGAAAAAAGGTTTGTACAAGGAAGCTAGTGTTGCTAAAGGTGTTTTTATGTATCTGAGTCCAATCAACAGTGTTGGTAGAAGAATTATTAGTGTAGATAAATGAAAGGCATATGGCAGTAATAGCCTGAGTCTACAATTTGTGAAAAAACTATGGCTATAAATACAAATCTTAAAATGGATAATCAATGAGTGAGTGATGGTGAAGCAGCACTTTATAACTGTAATGGGTGGTTTCACAATTTAAAGTGAAAACTTGGGTTCATAGCATAGCTAGGCACGGTGAAGCAGCCAGCACTGACAAAGGGCTGCTGAAAATTACACACATCACTCTGAAATGGTGACACAGAGAAATGGCTTTGCTCTCAACAAGTTTTCAACTATAATAACAATGGTCTTTTCTGAAGAAAATGCCCAGGAGAGCATACATTATCCAGAAGAGAAGAAAATGCCAGGCCTCAAGTCTACGAAGAATATCCACATAGCAACCACTTTGGGTCAGTGCAAGTAGTGACCTCATGATAGAGCTTCTCTTTTGGTTTATCACTCTGAGAATCCTAAAGCAATCAGAAATGTAGTCATGAAGAATAGGAAAGAGGTTATGTGGTGATATAATGCAAAAGCCTAGGAAATAAGAGTAATGTCTTGAGTGGATCAGGGAAGGTTTTATCCCACTGTTGAGAAATAGCTAGCAGACAAAGGTTTACCATTCAAGACAGTGCTTATCATGAACAATGCTCCTTCTTATGTATGAGATTTGGAAGAATTGGCTGAAGAATTCCATGGCTCTCATTTGAGTTCCTCCCGCCTAATACAGCTCTATTGCACCCGATGTATCAGCTGCTTATAGCTGACTTTAAGAAGCTGTCACCTAGGAACTGCTCCTGAAGTCACAGACACAGATTTAACCCTTAAGGATCCTAGAAGGAACACTACAACATCCTTTCCTATTTGAGACTATTTGAGAAAACTTGGGTCAGTGTCTCTGTAAGGACACTCAGATTTTCCTGGAAGAAAGTGTGACCTAAAATTATGTAGAAGAGACACTTTGAAGCCTGTGTGAAAATGAAGAGAAGTATCAAGTATCAGCAATTAGTGCAGCAGAGTTCCCCTTCTAAAATAAAGGAAATCCTGAGAACATGGACCAACCTGTAAACCTGTGCAGAGAAGACTCACCCACACAGAAAAAGCCAATTGTTGTTTTCACTTGCTTGATGATAAGGTCATGTTATATAGAGAACCATGTTAAAGAAAAGACAGAAACAGACAACCTTAGACCAGTTTTTAGTTCTCAAGATGATAAGACCCAATAAGCCAAAAGTAGGCCTGAATGGTGTCAAGGAAAGGGGCTCTCCTTCCAAAGCGTAACCAGTTTCCATTTCATCTTTCCTTCCTGCAAGCCAAAGATGACAACTTGATGGTGAGTACAGCATGAAATTTTTATTTCTAGTAAATTAGACACATTTTATAATGTTTTGAATACAGTAGGAAAATTATTGGTGTTTCTGGTAAATTATGCACACTATACAACCCCTTTTGATTATGAAAAGGTTAGTTAAGGAGTACTTCAGGAGGTTCTGAATGCATTATGAATATTTCCGTTATTTTTTATGGGATGAATTATCTTGATTTACAATCAACTTGCGTTATAACCAGCCTTCAAGAGCAAATCAAGTTTATGAGTCAAGGGTCCCCTGGACCACTGTAGTGGCCACTAACCCTGTCCCAACCACTAAAATTTCTAGTATGAAAAATAAAATAAAAATTAATAATAAAACTTCCTCTATAATCAAAATTGTCATTTCCTCTAAGACAACCTGTACACAGTTTTCAGGAGCACTTTGACCTAGACCATGGACTAGAAGTCTCTTGCTTTGCCAAGAGTCTCTGTATGTCAGTTATGACCAATTGCAGCATAGTGTTTCTGAATGACCATGAAGTCTTGGTCATCGTTGGCTGTAAAAGCGAAGCCTTTCTTCTTTTCATGGCCTCAGTCAATAATAATATCAGCCACTTTAACCTTTTTTTCTTTTTTATTTATTTTATTTTATTGAAGAACAAATAGCAATGAGACAGTTTCAAATCAAATTAATAGGATGGATATAGTAATTAATACATTGCATATTGTTTTCATAGTGGAAAACACCTTGTTGTACAAGATGCATACATGATATTATATTTACAAACACTATTAGAGCAGATGCTTCTATTCAATGAATTAAGAGAATGAAGCTGTATACCTATCTTTTATTTAAAGCTGAAGCATAGTACATTTTCAATAATTAATACTTTTTACATTGTTATCTTCCTAGTGGTTATCTATAGTAAAAGAAGCAGACAGGATATACTGTCCAAACACTATTAGTGCAAATCTTTCTTCTCACAAGAATTACTCAAAAGTACTACATATTTATCCTAACTGTACTGTTTATACAAACACAGAATGGTTCTTCTTTGTATGCTTTTGTTTTTTGCTTAGTCCTGTCAAAGATGGGTATTCTGTTGTCATTCAATTATTATAGGTACTTGAATTCAGTGAAACAATCCAACACAGTCTAGCAGTCCACAATAATAGTGGGTTATCCAAAGAAGTTGTTGATTAGAGCCATTTAGAGCTTAGCATATTATTATGGCCTTATTTTATATACCTTGTTTTTATAATTTTTTTGCTGGATGGTTAAGACCAAGATGAAGCAAGACCTATATAACAAAAAATGTAACTTTTGTATCTCATGAGGTCAGTCCTCTCAGGGTTTGTCCTGTAACTATGTACCTCACTTTGTAGATCCTTTGTCGGTGTCAGCCATGTGGATGAGTCATGGTCATTGCTTGACCAGTTTTCTCTCTGTGAAAGCCTGAGAGAAAGTTTTCTCTCATTGTGACTCTCCTTAGGCACACTATCGATCATTGATCACATTCCTCTGTGGCTCCATAATCTCCTTGCTCAGAAAATTTGGGGCACAACTGAGTTCCATGATGTTATGATTTAGGTTATCCTATGTCCTGAGCTTTCAGGACCTTGAAAGGCTAGGACCAAAATGTTGGCTGGGCTTGTAGCCCTTCCTTTTCTCCAATTTTTGATCTGCCAACTAGGCTGTTAACCCTCCAGAAGAGAAGCTGATTATTACCCTACAACATATGTCGTTCAGTTTACCCTAACTATATGACTAAATTGTTTTTAGTTGTTGTTATACCTTTCTATTTGTATTTCTCCTTTTGATTTCTTATACTAGGGAGACTATATGATATTTGCACATGTGTGTCTAGTTTATTTTACTTATGAGTGTATGTTCAAGTGGCATCCACGTCAATATAAATGCTTCAAGTTTATCATTCTTTATAGCTGAGTAATACTCCATTGTATTAAAAATACCACACCTTTTTCAACCATTCCTCATCTGATGGGTATCTTGGTTGTTTCCAAGATTTGGCTGTGCTTCTATAAACATAGGTACACATATATCACTATGATACGATGTTTTCAGTTCCTCTGGGAAAATTCCCAGTAGGGGGATAGCTGGCTTGAATGGGATTTCCAGTCCTAGTTTTGTGAAGAGTCTCCACACTGATCTCCACAATGGTTGTACCAGTCTACATTCCCACCAGCAGTGGAGAAGTGTTCCCTTTTCCCCACATCCTTTCCAACATTTGTTGTTGGCTGATTTCTTTATAATAGTCATTCTTTCAGGAGTGAGACAGTATCTCAGTGTTGTTTTAATTTGCATTTCATGGATGGCTAGTGATGTGGAGCATTTTTTCATATATTTATTCACTTCTTTAATTTCATCCTCTGAGAAGTGTTTATTCATCTCAGATGCCCATTTCTGGATTCAGTCTTTAAATTTGAGGGCCTCAATGTATCTTACCTCCTCATAAATTCTAGAGAGCAGACCTTTGTCTGATTGCTTATTACTTAAGACTTTTTCGAAGTTTGTGGGTTGTCTTTTCACTTTTTTGATAATTTCTTTTGATGTGCAAAGACTTCTCAATAAGAGTTGATCCCAGTTGTTAATTCT
Source organism: Ctenomys sociabilis (assembly GCA_004027165.1). Classification (NCBI taxonomy): domain Eukaryota; kingdom Metazoa; phylum Chordata; class Mammalia; order Rodentia; family Ctenomyidae; genus Ctenomys; species Ctenomys sociabilis. The sequence goes on from PVKA01006357.1 coordinate 32,021, forward strand.
TTCAAGTGATTCCCATGCGAATACGTGTTTGTTCATGAACTCTTTGCCTACCCCTATGTCTTCAAGAGTTCCTCCTACTTTCTTTTCCAGGAGATTGAGTATTTCTGTTTTAATATTTAGTTCTTTCATCCATTTTGACATTATCTTAGTGCATGGTGATAGACCTATGTCAAGTTTTACTTTTTGGCATGTAGAAAACCAGTTTGGCCAGAACAATTTGTTAAAGAGGCTGTCTTTCTTCCTGTAAGCATGTGTGGCCCATTTGTCAAAGATCAAGTGGCTGAGTGCATTCATAGAGGCCTCCGCATCTTCTAATCTATTCCACAGATCCTTGGGTCTGTTTCATTGCCAATACCATGTTGATTTTATCACAGTAGCTTTGTAGTATAATTTCAAGTGAGGAATTGTGATGCCTCTGCCTTGTCTTCGTTGGCCAAGATTGCCTATGCTATTCTAGCTCTTTTGTGGTTCCAAATACATTTTAGGAACAATTTCTCTAGGTCTGGGAGATTTGCTGGTGGCAGTTTGATAGGGATTGCATTGAATCTGTAGAACAACTTTGGGAGTATGGCTGTCCCCACGATGTTGGTTCTTCCTATCCATGAGCAGGGAATGGCTTTCCATTTTCTGAAATCCTCTATGATTTCTTTTCGTAGGGTACTGTAATTTTCCATGAACAGATCTTTGACTTCCTTGGTTAAGTGAATTGCAAGGTATTTCATTTTTCTGTGGTGCTATTGTAAAAGGTATTGTTTGTATAGTTTCCCTCTCAGTGTGCTTGTTACCTTTGTAGAGGAATGCTATTGACTTTTGAGTACTGACTTTGTATCCTCCTATGCTACTGAATTTGTGTATCAATTCTAGTAGCTTCTTGGTGGAGTTTTTTGGGTCTTCCAAGTAAAATAACATGTTATCTGCAAATAGTGATAATTTAACTTCTTCTTTACCTATTCTTATACCTTTAATTCTCCCTCTTGTCTAATAGTCGTAGCTAATGATTCCAAAATTAGGATGGTGACAGAGGACATGCTTGTCTTGTACATCTAAGAGTAAAATATTTCAGTTTTCCCCCCACTTAGAATTATATTTGCCGTTGGATTGTCATATATGGCTTTTATCAAACTGAGGTAGAGGTCTTCTATTCCAATTTTCTGTAGAGCTTTGGACATGGATGAGTGTTGGACTTTGTCAAAAACTTTGTCAGCATCAATTGAGATGACCATGTGTTTTTTAGATTTGGTTCTATTGATATAGTATATTACGTTTATAGATTTCACATGTTGAGCTATCCTTGCATCCCTGAGGTAAATCCTACCTGGTCATGGTGTATAATCTTCTTGATGATTTGCTAGGATTTCACTGAGGATTTTTCCATCTATGTTCATGAGTGAGATTGGCCTGTAGTTCTCTTATTTAGTTGTGTCTTACCCTGGTTTTGGAATCAGTATAATACTTGCCTCCAGAAATGATTTTGGGAGGACTGCTGCCTTTTCAGTTACATTGAAGAGTTTGAGGAGTGTACAGATTATATCTTCTGTGAATTTCTTGTAGAATTCAGCTGTGAATCCATCAGGACCTGGACCTCTCTTTGTCAGGCTTTTCATTACATTTTGTATTTCGTTGGCTGTTATTGGGTTATTGAGAGTTGTAATGTCTTCTTGATCTGTTTTGCTAATTTGTACCTTTTGAGGAATCTGTCCATTTCTTCTGTGTCTTCTATTCTGTGAGCATAAAGATTTTCGAAGTAGCTACTGATAATCTTCTGAATTTCCACTGGGTCTGTGGTGATTTCACTCTCTTCATTCCTTATTGCTTGAATTTGAATTTTTTCTTTCCTCTTTTTGATGAGGTTGGCTACAGGCTTATCAACTTTACTTAGTCTTTCAAAGAACCAACTTTTTGATTTGTGATTTCTAAGAACTGTTTTTATCTCAATTGAATTAATTTCTGCTCTAATCTTTATGATTTCGTCCATTCTTTGGGCTCTGGGTTTGATTTGCTCTTCCTCTTGTAGATGTTGGAGGTGCAACATTAAAGAGTTTATTTCTTCCCATTCTGTTTTCCTAATGTATGAGTTCATAGCTATGATTTTCCCTCTGAGAAGTGCTTTCATCACATCCCATAAATTCCAGTAAGTTGTGGATGAATTTTCATTGTGTTGTAGATATTGTTGAATTTCTTGTTTAATTTCATCTGTGATCCATTGATTGCTTAGTATGGTGTTGTTTAATTTCCATGAATTTAGCGGGTTTTCTGGTTTCTTTTGTCATTTAGTTCCCGTTTCACTGCACTGTGGTCAGATAATATGCCTGGGATAATTTCTGTGTTCTTGCATATACTTAAGCATGACCTATGGACTAGTATGTGGTCTATTTTAGAAAATGACCCATGTGCAGACAAAAACAAATGTGTATTCAGCTGTGGTTTGGTGGAACACTCTGTATATGTCCACCAGGTCCATTTGTTCCAAGCTCTGTTTCTGTTCTGCTACTTCTTTGCTAATTTTTTGTCTGGTTGATCTATCTTTTTGAGATAAGGGGGTGTTAAGGTCACCTGTTAAGACTATCGACTTAGATAATAGGTTTTTCATGTACATTAAGATTTGTCTTACATAGTTGGGTGCTCTTGTGTTTGGTGCATAGATATTTATGAGTGTTACCTCTTGCTCTTGAATTTTTCCCCTGAGCAATACATAGTGGCCTTCTTTGTGTCGTTTGATCATTCTTGGTTTGAAATTGAGAGTGTCTGAGAACAGAATTGCTACTCCTGCTTTTTTCTGAGGTGCTAGGGCATGTAGTATTATTTTCTATCCCTCTACTTTCAGCACATGAATTTCTTTATGAGTTAAGTGTGTTTTCTTGTATAAGGCATAATGTTAGGTTTTGTTTCCTAATCCAGTGTGTCAGTCTATTTCTCTTAATTGGTGAATTGAGTCCATTTACATTGATGGTTATAGTTGAGATGTGTTGACTTACGATTGACATGTTATTTACCTGCTGTTGTTTATTCCTTTTTGTCCAGTGCTTGTTTACCCTATTTAGTGAGTACCTTCTGTTCTCATTTGTGGAGTTCTGGTCATTATGGTCCCTCTCTAGAACATCTTTCAGTAGCCTGTGTAGGGATGGCTTTGTCATCATGAAATTCTTTAGTTCTTTTTTGTCATGGAAGTATTTCACTTCTCCATCAAACTTAAAAGAGAGTTTTGCAGAGTATAGTAGTCTGGGATAAATTTTGTTTTCATAGAGGAGTTGAAGAACTCTGCTCCATGCTCTCCTTGCCTTCATGGTTTGTGTAGAGAAGTCAGCTGTAATTCTGATGTGTTTTCCTTTGAATGTGACCTGCTTCTTTTCTCTAACAGCTTTCAATATATTATTCTTGCGTTGGATTTCTCGGATCTTGACTATTATTTGTCTCAGTATGTTTTTAGTTGGGTTGAAGTTATTTGGCATTCTGTATGCTTTGGTTACCTAAATGTCATATTGTTTCCTCATATTTGGGAAGTTTTCTGCTATTACTTCTGCCCATATTCTTTTTACATCATTTGTATTGAATCCTTTTTTCTCATTGATGCTTGTTAATCTCACACTGTTCATTTTTGCATCATCTTGCAGGTGATGGATTATTTTTTCCTGCATCCTCCATGTTTTTAAGTTTTCTTTCTCAGCTTTTCACTTGCTGCCTCAGTGTCTTCAAGGTCTGAGATTCTGTCTTCACTTTCACTCAAACGGTTTTGTACACTCGTGATTGAGCTTTTAAGTTCTTCTATATCTCTTTGCCTCTGCTTCATGTGATCTGTTTCTTTCCTGTATTGGTCATTCAAGCAATCCATCATATTTCTAATCTCTTCTATTTTTTTTATCAATGTCTTCTTTAGAGGTAGCTATTAATTCTTTTACTGCAGAGTTTTTTCCTAATTGAGTTTCCTCCATATCTTTCCTTAATTGATTCTCTAATTCAGATGCTATGATTTCAAAGATTTCTTTTTTTTTATTTCAGAAATTATCTCTGCTCTGAGTTCCTCTTTACCTTTCTACTGTTGTTTCTTTGCTTGCGAAGGTGTTAATTCATGTATTTCAATTGGAATAGTGTTCTCTGCATTTGTTCTGTGTGGGCATTGGGGTTTCCCCATATGCTTATGGATTTCATTCATTACTTCAGATGCTATGTATTCAAAAATCTCTTTTTTTATTTCAGGCATTAATTCTGGTCTCCTCTATACCTTTCTTCTGTTGTTTCTTTGCTTCTGACTTTGTTAATTCATTCATTTCAGCTGGGCTAGTGTCCTCTGCACTTATTATTAGTGGGCTTGAGGCCTGAGATTGCATTTTGCTCTTTGTCTTTGTGTATTTATATAGCACTGAACTTTGATCTTTCGTGTAGAGCTTTGGTGCAGTTATAACCTTAGCACATAATGAGATTCGGTGCCGATCTATTAAGCTTGAGATTATCCAGTTATGCCTGGCCTGGATCTAGCTATTGTGTTCATCTCCTTTTTGCTGTAGCCCTTCTGGCACAACTGTGAACTTGTGCTTCCCCTCTGTTGTGTCCCCGGCCCATGGATCACCGGGGAACACTGAAGCTCTCCCACACACTCACCAGGCCATGCTGGACTGGATCAGAGGCCGGGAAGTTGCAGTGCTGGCCAGGCTGGGGTGGATCGGGCCTATAGAGTCTCAGAAATTCTTGCTCGCTCGGAGGTCTTGGGGCCACTTTAACATTTTTATATAGCTCAAAATAATCTCTTTCATGATGTTCTTCATGGCCTTTCTTTCTTTCTTGTATTTTAGTAAGGGTCTCTAGGGTCTCACCACATAGGTCAGACTTGTAGTGATCCACTTCTGTTCAGCCTCCCAAGAGCAGGGATTATAGGCACCATGCCACCCTGCCCAATCTCAATCGCCATTTCAGCATGCCCCAGGCATGGAGCCAACTCAGCAGGCTTGGGTTCATGGTTTGCCTTAATGCCACAGACCAAAACCTTTTTCATTGGTAAGTTTGTTTTGTTTTAATTGACAAACAATAATTGCAAATATTTCTTGTATATAGGGTAATGTTTAATGTACAAACATAAAGCATTACCTCAAATATTTATCATTTTTGTGGTGAGAACTTTTAACATCCTATTGTTTAGCTATTCTGAAATACACACAGCACTCTTATTAACCATAGTCACTCTAGTGTATAATAACACTCTGGCACTTATTCTTGTTAGCAAACTATAACTTTGTACATCTTTATCAAATTCTTTCTATCCACCCTTCACTCTAGCCTTTTTTAAGTACCACTGTACTCTCTAGGATGATAATCTCAACTGTGGAAGATTCTATATAAGATGCATGCTCCATATATGCTAAAGTAAAAATATGTATGTACAGTGTGCAGTGGTACCATGGCACTCACCACTGCTTGCTTCCACGAGGCATGATGAGTACAGAAATTGACAAACACCAACCCAATTTTGACTGAAAAGGGTAGTCAGTCATGAAGCCTTCATCACCAACAAATTCCAGTTTCTACATGAGTACCGAACAAATGAGCATTGGAACAAAGGTTTTTGTGCATTAAATACAAAATTCAGTGAGTGTCAAAACAGCCAAGTACCAAGACTACATAGTGTAATCTCCCAAAAGATAGGGTGTTACAGGCTTGGTCCTTAACTTGCTGTTTTTGGAAGTGGTTAAAACTTAAGAAGGTGGGAGGTAGTCAGATCATTGGGGTGTGTCTTCAAAAAGGATAGCATGACTCCAGTCCCTTTTTCTCCTGTGTTGGTTTTTTGTCACAAGGTGAGAAGCTTTGTTCCACTATGTAAATGCTGCTGTGCTGTGCTGCCTTGCAGGCCCAAGAACATCAATGATGGACTGAAATCGCCAAAACTGTGGCCTAAAATAAATATAAGGTGATTTATCTCAGGTCATTGTGAGAGTGACAGAAGGCTGATGACCTTAATATGTGAAATCATCTAGAGTTTTTCTCTCTGTCCCTGGTTTGTTTCAACTAAATTAAATATTGTTTGGGTTCATCTATGTTTTTGTAAAAGAAAGAAATTTCTGTATTTATTTATTTTTTAGGGCTGAATACAACCATACCTTGGTTCCTGAACTTCATTTTTCCCCCATAATTCTGGCCATAAACTGATTTGGATAAGAACCAACTCAAATTCAGGGACAAGGTTCAATATTGACCTTCTAGGGAAATTCGTTTCAGTTCTCATCTAGTTCATTTGTGACTTGAACTGTGGAGAGAATTGAATTTGTAAACCAAGGTACCACTATGGTGTTCTACTGTATGCCAATGCTTCTTGATGTACTTAGAGTTGTGTCCTGTTAAACCCATTACAAGTTGAAAATATAGTAAGTCAAGAGTGCACTAACTACACCTAAACTATAAAACATAGCTCAGCAGCACAGTGTGCTGTGGAACAGTGGGCTGTTGCTCTTGCAATGGCATGGCTGGGGGGGAGCTGCACTTACTCCCACACCCAGCATCACACAAGGATATGATGCTAGTCTGGGAATGGATCTACCTTAAAATAGGAAAAATGGTTTCAACTGAATAACTCTCACTTTTGCACTATCATGAAGCTGAGACACTGTAAACTGAGGACCCTCTGTAGGTAGATCACTGTTTGAAAAATCCACACATCCAATGATTATGAGTAATTCTGCAAAGAACACCGAAAGCAAATATTTTAACATAGTAGCTCAATTCTTCTGGCTATGTATCTCAAATGGGGCTGCCAGATCATGTGCAATTCCAGTCAGAATTTTTTAGGAGCCACCATACTGTTCCCAAGTGGTCCAATCTAATTTACAATACTACTGACTTTGTCTGTATGTCCACTGGACATACAATCCTTGAAAGACTTTTTTTAGAAAAACATCCTTTTGGGGTTTCCTGCTTTATGTAGCGTTGCATTCAGGACTTAATCTGATTGCTCCTCAGGAGAATATGGAGCAACCCCAAAGCTTCTAGAATGTTTGGTACTTGAAACTTTGACTACTACATTATTTGTGAATATTCCATATTGTTTATTATGACTCCTCAGTCTTCTACTGGTTGTTGTCAAGTTCAAACTTTTAATTAGTAGCTTCTATAGTATTTTGAGCATCTTGGAGGACTGATATAGGTGTGACAGCAGCAGAAGGGAGGACTGTCACAATGTTTCATCAGCTCTTAGCATAGGCAGAAAAATCCCCAAGGCTTAATACCAGTAGTTATGTTCTTAATTTGGGGTGTTCTTTTGCAAACATCTTTCAGTTTAATTTTTTCCTTAAGTATTATGAGCCTTATTAAAAGGTTTACTCACTTTCATTTTTATCATCACTAAACATACTTTAAAAAATATTACCTCTATAATTCTATTATCTGAGTTTTAGAGCAGTTTAAAACTATGGATTGTTTTGTCTGGGACTCCTGCCATATAGGCTTCCCATGTGGTATGTTTTGTAAGTTTGGATTATGAACTGGAGAAGCTTTATTTGTGACAATCCTCTTTAGCTTGGTTGGAGATGTGATTCAATGGTTTGTGCTCTTGCATTTGCCAGACACCTCAATCTAGACATTTTTTAAAGGATAATTCCTTGTGTCATTGAAGCTCTGCAAATTCTAACAACAAAATAAGGTAAGCAGGTGCCCATCCTGAGGCACTGACCTCCCTGCCCCCCTTTCATGCATTATTAAATTTGTCTTTCTATTTCTTATTTCATCCTTTCACTGTACCCCCATACAGGACATTGGGGATCTTGGCCAAGTCCCCAATAAATGTGACCATTATGTATAAATAAAATGTAGCATTAGGGTAGGAGATTTAGCTCAGTGGCACAGAACCTGCCTGGCAATCATAAGGTTCTGAGTTCAATTACCAGTACCCACAATAAAATAAAATAAAATTTTAAAGGTAAGTAAAGGCTGACTAAAAATCAGAGGTCACACTTTCTATCTCCAATTGCATCTCATAACAAACTAGTAACACATCACCAACATTTTGGACAACAGTGAACAACATATAGGATAATGATCCATAGACTGGATTGCCCCATGACACTATAGCTGCTTTAGTTTGTATAATATCTGGAGTATGCAGAATGACAAAATTGTCTGAATCATTTTCCAGAGTGTCCCCTTTAATAAGCGATATTTGATTTTGATTGTTTCTCATTGCTTCTGTGCTAATGGTCAGATTTCTCTTCTACTGCATGTATAGCCCTTTGAAGGTGGTTACTCAATGGGGGAAGAATGGGATGGTCTGTTCTAGTTTCAATGCCCCACTTCAAGAAAGTCTGTTTCATGCATCTGTATGATCTTTAAAACAAAACTTCAGAGAGAGAAGAATCAGTGAACTTCAACTAGGAGACCAAAACTCCAGTTTTCAGCTGCCTCTTCCTTTTTGGCCTTTGGAACCTTCCTTGAAGTGAGGGAGCTGGAAGACTTTCTCTACATTTCAAAGGATGCTTCTTTTACCTTATGCAGAACTCTTAGGCATTTTGTAGCACTGAAGAAGGGTGAGGGGGTATTTGGGTTGTGATATTACCAGAATTTACTTCACTTATCACATTCGGTAGTATTTCCTGAGCACTGGGGAAAATGTGTGGCAGATATTAATTTGTACCAGATATTCATTGAAAAAGTAATTCTTGAATTGAGGCATAAAAATGAAATAACATTCATGAATTTTAATAGAAAGTTGCATAAGGTGGAGCTTTACAGGCAATATTGGTAAGAGTGAGAACTGTAGGCTCCATATAAGGACAGTGCAGAGAATGTGACATGTGAGGGTGGGTGGGCTGTGGCAGTGGAGTTCACTGAGGGATTGAGTCTGCTATGGTTGCTGTAAGAAAATATGCTTCCAGGTCCAAGAAAAAAAAATTGGTTTTGGAAGTCATTTTTCTCTATTCATTGCTCCAAAAGAATGAGTCACATTCTAGGCAGTATTAATCTCCCTGGATTTCATGTCTTTGATTATTTACTTGCTTGTTTACTTGTAGTATCACCTTCTCAACAATCTCACATTTCTTTGTAGCTTTCTCCTGAAGTAAAAATGAGTAACTGAGGACAGTCTTTGCTTTAAATCATGCATAAACATGAGTATAAATCTGTTCCATACACTTCAAGAATAATTACAGTAAAAATTCTCCACCCTCTCCCCTGACCCCTTGTTTAAGATTCCATTTAGACAAAGATCCTCTCTGGCTCTCACTGTGCTCCTCAGATGCTCGCCTGAGTGCTGGTCCTGGTTTCCTTGCTTTCTGGAGAGCTTCCTTACTTTGACCACCATCAGAAATGATCCCAACCTCAAGTTGGATTAGAAGAGCAGTCAAGTGGAGATCGACTGAAGGTCAGCACCAGGAACCTGCACTATTCCTCCAGCCCTCCTGGACTGGTTCTAGATCAGAAGGAGGGGGAGAGATTATCTGCTGTTCCTACAAACATTCTTTTTTTTTTTTTTTTTTTTTTTTTTTGTCTTTTTGAGACAGGGTCTCACTATGCAGTTCAGGCTGGCCTTAAGCTCACTTTGTAGCTCAGGCTGGACTCGAACTCACAACAATCCTCCTGCCTCAGCCTCCCAAGTACTGGGATTACAGGCATGTGCCACCACGCCCAGCCCTACAAACATTCTCTATCACCCAATCTCATACAAATATTTCCAGTTTGTTTTGTGGAAAAAATGAACACCCATTTTTCATGTCAAACAAAGTGAAAAGCAATAAATGCAATCATATTTATATACACTTTGTGCCTTTAGAATATTTTTAAATATTTAGACACAATTCTGAAAAATATTCATTGAGCACTATAGCTAAGAAAATTCAGCCTTCCTTTGTTAGGATAAGAAAGGTAACACCATTATGAAAGGTATTATTGCCATGTTCATACAACCTGAGTGATGAAATACCAGGGAAGGATTTGGGAAAAACTCTCTAATCACACCTTGGACCATTTTTCAATTAGTAAATCCTATTTAGAATCACCATCAACTGTGAATTGAATCTATGTGACAGAAAGTAAATTTCTCATGACTGGGAATCTCAAAAATTACCAGGACTAATTCAAAAATTTTATTTTAAATAAAAATGACTTTTAAGACATATAATTAGAAGTCACCCCCTTTCTGGTAGATTTTTGTTAAATGTATGTCTATATATAACTTACCACCTGTATTTCACAAATTGAAAGTGTTAGAAATCTTTTGGCAGTGCAGTGGGTCTGGGTTGTGCCTCTTAAGAGGCTTGTAAGTCTTTTTATTTCCTGGACAAAGTCTTAATCTCAATAAAACATGCCTTAACAATCATGTCCATCCCCGTATCTAAGAAGGGTTCAACCCCTGGGAAGAAGCCAGCCCAGCACTAGGTGTTGGTGCTCCCACTGCTCCAGGGAGGGCGTGTCTGTCTTGGTCCCTGGGACTCAGTGGCAGCTGACTCACCGAGGTCCTCAATCCATTCCTTGATGAATAAATAACAACCGTCTTTTCCTGGCAGTGATTCATGAGGTCTTGCTTACATCACAGTCCACATCAATAAATTTCTTTTGTTTTCTTGTAAGTAAAATGGGGAGGTCGGAATAAATGAGCTACAAAGTTTCTTCTACATGCAACATTCTGTAATTCCAGGCATTTTTGCTCTCAGGATCCTGGAAATGCCAGGTAACAAACACACTGTTCTGTGACAGTGTCACATCCATATGATAAAAAATATAGAATTGTCAGAAACTAGCGAATTACCTGTGTACAGTATGCAAGCCACAGGGATCATCTTGGCTCAATCGTTCTGTCAAATAGGAAAAACTGAAAGATATTTGCCAATGAATGGTTAACAGAAGAGGCATTCCAATTCATTTGTCCGTATAGACAGTCTACTGAGTAATTCTTATTCCAATTACTAACTCCTGTAGAAGAGGAAATTTTCTCATCCGTGAATCATGAATCTAATAAAATCTCCAAGGGCTGGTGTAAATACTTTTAAAAACACTAGTGCTTATTATTTCATGAGAGTAGTTGAGAAGATAAGGCATTGTTTGTAGTTACAGCAATATATAGGAAAATTAAACCCGCACTCCCTTCTCCTCATAGTCTTACTCTTAGGCTGGGAATATTTGTCTTGATTACGCAGATTCCAGAGTGCCGACTCAGAGTTCAAGGCCTTCATGACTCTGGGAGAATAATGATCGCGGGGCAGATGCCAAAGTTTCTATGGGTGCACCGACGATTAGGGACTCCAATTGAGATTTTCTGTATTTCCTAATACTGGTCCGGCTGGTGTGTGCCCTCCACCTGTATCGCAAAGCCCCAAAACATTTACAGATGGGTTTTCAAACCTCCCTGGCCTCTGCTGAAGTAGCCATGCTAGGCAGTCTGCTGCATGGTTCTGGATGCATCTTGGTCATTTCATTGTTTGAGCTGGGTTTATGGAGAGTAATCTGATTCCTCTCATCTGTGGAATTTAGGAAAGCCTGTGATGCTATCAAAATAGAATGGGTGGACTGCCTGGGGGAAATCCAGGGCCTGTGATTCAATTACAGGGGCTTTCACAGGGTCAGTCATTCCTCGGAAATTACAAAATCAAGTTAAGAGTCCAAAAATAGTCTAAATATTAAATTGATCATGGTGATCAGATTTTAATCATACTATTATCTAGAGGTAAATAATGCTGTCAAGTCACAAGCTATTCATTCATCCATACAGTTCTCATCTGCTCCTTATTTCTTCAGATAGCATGAAATACAAATTTAGACCATGTTCCATGACACACATGTGTGTAATCCCAGCTCCTTAGGAGGCTGAAGCAGGAGGATCACAAGTTTAAGGCCAGTCTGTGCAATTTAGTCAGATTTTGCCTCCAAATATAAAAATAATCAATGTCAGAATGTCAGAGAATTCTTGGGTTTGATCCCTAGCACAGGGGAAAGTCTCTGTCTCTGTCTCTGTCTCTCTGAAAAAGTTACCATGTCAGAGAAAAAAGTTACCATGTCAGAGAAAAAAGTTACCATGTCAAAGAACACAAACATTCAAGTTCTACCGCCAGCTGAGGCTGCTCAGCCCAGCTATGGCCCTCTCTACTCTTTCCCATCTTCCCTCCAGCCTGTGCTTCCCTTTTATGAGCTCATGTTGGACAGCACTTTGATTTCTTCTCTGCTGAGAGCTACCCACGGGAGGCTAGGGGTGCCTGTGGTAGAGGCACTGTAGTCTTACAGCAGAACTCCTTACTGTTGCTTTTACATTTTACTCCATTCTGCAGTGCCCTCTCCTTATTGTGACCTGAGAAATAGCTCTAACTGTCCTGAAAAAGTCAAAATTGTTCAGCTGTTGGATGCAAAGCTCTCATAGCCTCACTGCTCCACCTTCTAGGCCAGGTCCTAGGGACTTGTTTTTATTCTAACTAGATGTTGTAAAACTGAGGAATTCCCAAGAATTCTGCTTCAACTTGTAAAACCACATTATTGTTTCTCCTCATTAACCTTCAGTTCTTCACTTGATTTAGTTAATTTCCTTCTGGGAAACCCAGGATCCTCCTGTTTTCCCAGATCCCAGGGACATACAGAGTAGGTCTAAGTTTCAAGACCTAGTCTTTGTCACTCTGCCCCCTGTTGCTGAGGGCTCTACAAAAGATTCCTTCCTTCCAAGGTGATCTGATATGTTAATAGTGAGAATTAATTCCATTAAGTAAACAATCTCAGAGAAGTGTTTCTAACTGAAACTAGCCTGCATCTCATTGAGGGCTTACTCTGAAGTGTCCATTTTATCCTCTTTCTAACCTTCACATTATGGGGACATTTGGCAATGTCTGGAGCCATTTTTGGTTGTCACAGTTGAGGGCTGAGGGATTTACCTCCAGCATGTAGCAGGTAGGGACCAGATGTCCTATGCCACATAAGACACAAAGGGCCAAATCACAGGGAAATTCCACAGACTGTTTCTGGGCAGAAATATTTTGGGAAATGTCCTTTGAAAAACAGAGATGGACAAGTCATTTCTAGTTTAGATTACCCACATAGGTATAAGAAGGTCTGGAAAGGACAGTGTAGTCCTCAGGGAATAGCCATATGTCCAGTTTGGGGTGGGATACTCTGAGATACCTGGAGGGCAGAACTTGCTTTTCAGGATAACCTCAAAACATAGCTAAGTGGGAAAAAGAAAATGGAAGGTTGGATCTCCTTTGCTGAAGGACAGTTTGTTCCCATTTTCTGAGTGTGTACTGCTTAATACAAAGAGCCAATACCATCAGGATGCACAGATCTCGATAAAGGGGAAAGACATATTGCATGTTTGGAGTCAAGCCTAGGAAAATGTCATGTTAGCCAACAGCAAATACTACAGGGAACACAGTAACTCAAAGAAATTGACAGGAGTGGGGCAGCTCTGTGGACAGTGTATTTGTAAACACTGCCAAAGCATGCTGGCACTGCCAGGGGGCAAGGTTTGGAGGGTACCCATGGGCGAGCACAAGATGCAAATCTGGAATCATCTCAGTCCTCAGTATAAGTCATCCCCATGTAATTATCAGAACAGTGATCAGCAAGGCCAGTCAGTTGCTTCCCCTGGAAGTCTACAGAAATAGAAAGATGACTCTCGATCAAGTGCTTTGGAGCGTGGACCTGAGCACAGAGGAGGGTATCACTCCCATAACCTGCAGGGAATTCTTCTCACCAGAGGGTTGGGCAATACCATCATGAGTTTAAAATAACAAAGCTAACACTGAAAATTCATTTTATTATGTTTTGATTTCAAGAAAATGGAAACTTGTAAATAACAATAGTTCTTTGTAACAATCTGTGTGACATTTTTATTAGTTTGTGGAAGTGGGAGGTTTGGTTACACAGGAATGCATGTGACCATCAAGGAGGGGAAACGTCAGGGCTGGAACAGCTATTACAAAAATAATGATCATGTTGGGCTTTGCACATCACCTGTCACCTTGCTGAGTCCCAGAAAAATGTAAAGAATATACTCATGGATGACTGCAAACTTCCTCTGCTAGGTGAGGAGAAGGTCAAAGTGAGCACCCTGGAGCTGTAGCTCATACCACAGATTGCCTTCCAGAAGTCCTGCAAGCCTGACCAGCACTGCATATCAGCTTTGGCACCAGTGAGGTGTATTTGTTAAGTACAATTCTTGTTCTTAAAAATACAAGAAACTCAAGTCAAAGGACAGTAAATAGACACAAAAGAAGGTTCTGGTCCAGTGGTTGCTGCTCTGAGTCTTTTTGAGAGCAGGCACGAGGGGAGCTGAATGAGTGTCAGCCTCAGGCCAGCCTGTAATAACTGAGAAGCAATAACAAATGCTGATGTGGAAATGCCATCAAGCAGGCACATGCCTGGCCATGTCACGGTGAGGGAGCAGCCTGCTGTAGGTCTCCTGGGGCTGACGGCCCAGTCCCTCACTTAATGTGGACCAGAAGAGCCAGTGTGAAACTAGACTGTAGGACTCTAAAGCCACTTTCTTAAGAAATAAGATACCTGTTTTTATTTTTTTTTTTCATGATAATTCTAATACACAGGACTATAGCTTCAAAACACCTCTTGAAATTAATGTTGACCACACTCAATAGTGCTGCAGGCTGGGCTGGAGGGCGCCAGTCTCCTCCTGGGGCTGACCGAGCTTCAAAGTAGAGGTGCTGGGCTGCTGGATAGGGAAGCAACAATAGGGACTGACAGGGGCTGGAAAAGAAAAAACATCACTGCCTATGACCACAGGCCTCAGGGGGTCCTTTGGTCCTGGCTCTTTTCCTCTCTGTCCCTCCTGTCAGTCTGGGCCCACACAGACTGAACTGCCATTTGATGGGTTCTTCTTCAGGTGTCTTTTAATCTGGTGACATCAGACACTGGAAAGTAAACTCCACCTTATGGAAAGGCCTGCTCTCTGTCCCATCCATAAGGGACACAGCGGGCCTCTCCATAAGGTGGAACAGCACCAGTGGTGTTTTGCTGGAGTTTAAGCCATCTGAGGGGCAAACCTGGCCTTGTGAGGTGGAGCATTAACTCCTGTAGGAGCCACCCAGGATGATGTTTGTAGAACTAACCTTGATCAAGTGTCTTCTGAGAATACAGACATGCACCAGGCAGCACCACAGAGAGTATGCACAGCCCTATAAAGCATGTGACTCATATGCTGGGTCTCAGGAGCATGCATAGATCATGTCCTCATTAGAGAAAACCAGTCAAGATCACTTGTGGAAATCGCTCAGTGTTGCAGAAATTAATGGGCATTAACTTGGCCCGGAAGGCTTCTATTCGTAGCAAATTTTTATTGGGAAGGAATTTGTAAGAGAATTTGACCTGAAAGTATTTTCCCATTATTTTGTTGTGCATGACATTCCCTTACAATCTCCAGATAGTCATGGATTTAGTGTGTTTCAGAGTCCTGTGGTGGAGAGCCTGCACCAAGGTCTAAACGAGTATGAAAGTAAGTGCACTATTTAAAAGATTTCTTTCAAATAGAAGTTTTTCTTATTCTTGTAATATGCCCTTCTCCCTGAGGGCTCATGGCAACTTGCTACTACCTCTTTTACACACTAAGACAATTTCTATAATTTTCTAGACAACATATGTAGGTTTCCTTAGCTACCTATCATTGCATTTCAGTATAGGAACAAAATGAGCTCTGAACATTCTGGGACAGTGGACAGTGCATATCCCTTTGGAAACTGTAATTCCTTGTAAACCAATGAGGTGATTCAGAAAGAAGCTAATTTTACTGAATAGATAAAGTGTTTAAATTTTTCAAATTCTGTCAGTGTGGTCCTATTGGTGGGGCCATGTTGCGCAGTGGCTGACATCGTACAGATCTTGGTTTCTTCACTCTGGGGGAGATGGGATGTTGCCTGGTGTTCTTCTCCATCCTAAGTACAGCCACAGATATACAGTTTCACAGTTCATCCTGCAGCAGAAAGGCTGATGACTGGAGACCCTCAAGAAAGTGCTGCTGAAGTACGCACACCCCGTGGCAGGGCTCGCTGCCCTTGCCCGTCCTTCTGAGGCCGAACCCCAAGCAGCTTCTGTCCCCCTATTCCCAGCCTCTTTCTCCATACAATGAAAGAGAGAAAAAGTTACTTTGGAAAAAGTATACAACTAAATCAGGGGTTTGGGAGGAAGGGGAAGCAAATGAATTCTGTCATCTGAAGGGCAGGGAGGCAAATATCACTTAAACTACTCCAGTGCGTTGTTCTACAAAGCATCAGTCTCAATGACACAAAGCAAGGATAACAAAACTGCAATCAAGCTATGGAAGAATAAGTAAAGAACAAAAATTGACACCAGATTCATAGAATGAATCATCCTACTAGTTAATATGGCTCTGTGAAAATAATTATAATTAGAACTGAAATCAAATGAATAAGGTGACAAGTAGCTTTGAAGATTTTACCTTTCATTTAATACTAAAAAAAAGAGCAGACAGCCTCTTCATATTTCCTGAATGTCATCTTTTGGCTGATGGCAAAAGCCAACCACTTTGCATGCTGATGTTCCCATAATTATAGTGGGATATCTTACGTATACTCTCCAAATTATGTCTGCTTGCAATGTAATATAGAGGGGTTACCAGCTCTACGGGCAAGAGCATGTGTCACTCACTCCAGGCTGCAGCACACGTCATTTTGTAAGCATTCAATAAACGCAATTAAAGCTGACAGGTGATGGGCAGACCCAGTGTTCCTCAGCACACGTGGCTGGCCTTCCTCGGTATCTGGCTGTGGGTGGGGCTGTCCCAGGCACAACGTAAGGTCTGGAAACCTCTCCATCAGCATTTTGTTTTGCTGGTCTTGTCATCCCAAAAGTTTTCCTTCTCAATGTAATTTTCATTATAAAATTCCATGAGTCACATGCATTAAGACCTGATAGGAATTTTCCAACTCTTTTTCTTTACCCATATGAACACATTTTCTGATATCTCAGTAACTAAATTTTCTGCCATGTTTACCCAACAGTTGTAGAATACTGTTTGTCCATCTTCCTTGTTCCCTGCAGATCCTAGTGGGAAGGAAGTCACATTCCCAAGAGATTCTTTATACTGAGGGGACAGATATGGATAACAACCATATCTGTTTGAAGGCTACTGCAAAGGATTCAAAATGCTACCAAACCGAAGGACACACACTCCTGCCTTATTACATTAAAATTTAGTATGGTAACAAATGCACTGAAAAAATATGCATCTTAAATGTGAAGTTTATTAAAGCTGGTTTGCTCTAAGCATTTACCAATTACCTATAAGATGGTGACTATGGACATCTTTTGATCAGACAAAAGCCTTGTTTGTTTGTTTTTTTTAACAATTAATGTTAATTTGGTGATGGCTGATTCTGCTTTCTTTATGCCCCAGAGGTAAGTATAGAATTCCTTAACTGTAAGCATTTGTTGGAAGATACATATAAACTCCTTTGAGATGGTCTTTTTTTGTTGTTGTGTTTGTCTCCCTGGCCTATTGCTCCAAAAAGAGGAAAAACCTATGTGACAGAGGTCTAGGTTCACTCCCTTCCCTCTCTAATAGCCTACCCTACTATTTCAAAAGAGAACTCACCAGGATGAGAGGGGAACCCACAATGGTGGATAATGCATAGAACAGGGTATGCATATGTGCAGCATATGGGCCCTAGTTCTGGGGTCTCCAGGGAAGAAGAAGGGGCTTCTGCTGGGACAAAGGCCAAACACCTTCAGAAATATCTCCCCAGAGGAAGCCCAGAGATCCAGTGTCTTTGCAGATCCGAAGGAGTCCTTGCAGGAGGGAAGCGAGATAGCAACCTGTTGGGGTCATGTAGGAGTCGTCCAGTCGGCGTTTGTGGGGGCCTTGCATGTGTGCACATCCAGGGCCTCCAGGCAGTCCTGACAGCGCACAGCACAGCACCAGTGGAATTTACACTCACACTTGGTCATCCGGGTGATGTGGGAGGTGTCATAGCCTCTGCCGCAGCACATGACTTCACAGCTGTCCATCCCTCGGGAAGTCAGATTGCACACACGGCCTGCTGTACCCAGGGAGCCTGGAAGACAAGCCAGGGAGGGGTCACCGAAAACACAGGGAACAATATGGCACATCTCAGGAGAAGAGTCAGGAGAATCAGCCTGGCTTCCTTGCTGCAGCCTGGGGCTCTAACACCCACTCTGTGTACCCAGCTGTGTGCTGTCTGTGCGAAGTGCAGGGAGCTGAGAGGTGTTCAGGGTGTGGAGTCCAGGAAGCTTCAGATTGCTTTGGTAACCTGAATCCAGAGCTATTTCAGCTTTTTAGATTGCCTGTTCCCAGCCCTGCATTAAAGACCATCCAGTGGGCAAGGATAGATTAGAATGAAAGAGCTGTATCCTGGTTTCCTTTATCTCAATCGAAGGCCATGTTAAGGAAGCAGTGGCCAGGGTGGACATGCTCCAAATTGGTGGGGTGAGGAAGCCTCAAAGGGAGGGATATGCTCACCTTAACTCTTTAGGACTCCATTGCTCATGGAGAGGTGTGGATGTTATTTGTGTGAGACCTTTGGGGGATAGGTAGCACAGTGCTGCTCTAAAGTGGCTCCCAAGCCACATGTGCTTGGAAAGTGACCATATCATGGGTATGCAACCGCTGCCTTGTGGTGGAGGTGGACAACTCTGGTCACTGGGTCATGACTCAGAAGACTGTACCCCCCTGCATGGCCGCCTCTTTATGCTCTGGTTCCTGGCAGCCCTTCCATCATGCCTTTGTGTCTTGGGGCAACCAGCTATGGATAAAGTGGGTACACCAAAATAAAGTTGTCCTTCCAGATACAAAAGTTATATTTCTTGTTATATAGGTCTTGCTTTATCTTGGTCTTAACCATCCAGCAGAAAAGTATAAAAACAAGGGATAAAAAGTAAAGCCATATTAATATGCTGAACTGTAAAAGGCTCAAGTCAACAACTTCTGACATTGCTAGTTCTATGGATAACCCACTACTGTTATGGATTACTGGACTATATTTGATTATTTGCTGAATTCATATACCTACAATATTTGAATGGAAATGGAATACCCATCTCTGACAAAGCTAAACAAAAAAGGTGGGTATAAATGAAAGGCCATTTTGTAGTGAAAAAACATATATATATATATATATATATATATATATATATATATATATATATATATATATATGTATCTATATACACAAAATAGGGGCTGGGGAGATGTCTCAGTAGAATAAACGCTTCCCTGGCAAGTGCAAGGGTCTGAGTTCAATCCCTAGTTCTGCAGAAAAAAAAATCTAGTCTATATACAAAATAGTTAGGATAGATATACAGCTACTTTCTCTTAGTTCAATGAGAAAAAAAAATTGTACTAATAATGTTTGGACAAGATATTATGCCTGTATCTTGTACTATGAATAACTACTATGAAAACAACAATTTGCAATGTATTAATTATTATAACTGTCCTACTGACCTGTTTTGAAACTGTCTCATTGCTATTTCTTTTTCAATAAAATTAATTTAAAAAACAAACAAAAAATTTTTTTAAAAATGAACTTGTCCTTCATGTTGATGGGAAAGTGACTGGGGACAGCAGTCAGCCTGGTTTATCAATAACTCTCTCTTACTATGCTTACAGTCGAGCAGGCCACAGAGATGGTATATGAAGACCCCTGTTTGGAGGTAGGATTCTGGGTCTTCAAGGTGTTAAAAAAAACCTGGTAGGGACTGTTAGTAGGATATCAGTTTAATCAGGGAAATGTTTGCTCAGAACTAAACCACACATATTTGTTTTCTGAAAAAGAATTTCAGACAGAAGAAATTTCCATTTGTGTACTTCTAGGGAAACTTCTGGAATTCTTTTGTAAGAGCATCATTATCAAATGGCAGAACCAAGTGAAGTGGGCTTTTGGGGGAGAGCTTCCTGTGGTAATTTCTATTTGCTCTTCCATAGAAATGGGTGCCTGGCTGTCACAGGGTGCAACAGTAGCTTGCTCACTAGCAACAGATGATTGGACAAGGGTGGGCCCCTGACACACACAGAGCCAATCAGATCTTCCTGGAGCATGGTGGTTCTGCCAGGCCTATTCACTGTCTCTGCATAAATTCCGGTGAAGAACAGCCACCCCCTGTGATGAGGTCTGTGGAAAGACAGAGATCTGTAGGCACACAGGACTAAGGGAAATGTACAGAGACAGGGGAGACCAAAGAAGGAGAAGGAATCTGCCCAAAGCCAGCCTGTTTTCTGGTTCTTCTTCCATGTCTCCTAGAGTCCTGGCTGTAGTCCTACCTTTGAGTTCCTAGAGACTCTGTTCTCAGAATTTTCCCTTTTTATGTTAAACTGATTTCATTTCTAGTACTTGTAAGCAACAATCCTAAATATTTGACAAACTTAGGCTAAATTTCTTATTTAATAAAAACACAACTTTCTGTTACAGTAGAAGACATCTATAAGAAATCTTGGGCCCTGTGGGCTCTCTGAGTAACACCATGGTGGTAGGCAAGAACAAGCACCTTACAAAAGGTAGCAAAAAAGGAGCCAAGAAGAAAGTGGTTGGTCCATTTTCTAAAAAAGACTGGTATGATGTGAAGGTACCAGCTATGTTCAACACAAGAAATATTGGAAAAACATTAATCAGCAGAACTCAAGGAACCAAAATTGCATCTGATGGGCTCAAAGGTGTGTTTGAAGTAAACCTTGCTGATCTGCAGAATGATGAAGTTGCCTTTAGAATACTCAAGCTAATTACTGAAGATGTTCAAGGCAAAAACTGCCTAACTTCCATGGCATGGACCCATGACAAAATGTGTTCCATGGTCAAAAACTGGCAGACCATGATTGGAGCTCATGTTGATGTCAAGACCACCAATGGTTGCTTTGCTTCATTTGTTCTGTGTTGGCTTTACTAAAAAATGCAACAATCAGATAGGGAAAAACGCTTAAGCTCAGTAACAACAGGTCTGCCAGATCCGGAAGAAGATTATGGAAATCATGACTCGAGAGGTGCAGACAAATGACTGGAAGGAAGTGGTCAATAAACTCACTCCAGATAGCACTGGGTGAGACATAGAAAAGGCTTGCCAATCCACCTAACCTCTACATGATATCTTCATCAGAAAAGTAAAAATGATGAAGAAGCCCAAGTTTGACTTGGGAAAACTCATGGAGCTTTATGGTGAAGATAGTAGCTGTGGAAAGGCTACTGGAGATGAGACTGGAATTACAGGTGAACAAGCTAATGTATATGAACCACCAGTGCAAGAGTCTGTTTAAGATCCAGATTTTTAATAATGATAAATAAAGTCCTATTTGAGATGGAAAAAAAGAAATCCTGGCACTCCGAGAGGCTGAGGCAGGAGGATTGCAAGTTCAAGGTCAATAGCAGTAAGATCTTGAGTCAAAGTGAAAAATGCTGAAGTAGTGAGTGAGTGAGAGAGACAGAGAGAGAGAGGAAGAAAAAAGGAAAGAAAAGAAAAAGACAAAGAGAAGGAGATGGAAAGGAAAAGAAAAGAAAAAAGAAGAAGAAGAAAAAAAAAAGAAAAGTACCTTATCTGGGGATAGAAAACAGTGACTTATTTTCAATTGCTCCATCACTAACTAGGAATACTCCCTCTTTGGAACTCCTACATTGCCTCGTGACTGTTTATCACCGTCCTCTGTGTTAGAGTTATCTGTACAGATGTCATGTTGCCCTGCCTGCTCAGAATGATCAGGGAAGCAGCAAGGTTCAGGCAGGGTGTAGGGTCAAGAAAAGCATTAGAGCTTACTCTGCCTTGTCAGCCTCGGAAAGCAGGAAGATCAGCAGAGGAATTTCATGAGGACAGGAAGGATGGCAATGGGCTGGGTCTGGGTGGAGGGCAGGTCAGCCAGGGGTGGCCCTGAGCCCACATCATGCTGAAGAAGCAAAGGGTTAGAAGAGGCAGCAGCTGGGCCTGGACTTAGCATCAGGACAATGCTCAAAATCACTGTGCAGAAGCCTCATCACCAAATGCTGCCTATTAGCATCACCCATTATTTTATTCAACAAACATGAAGTGAACACAAGCAGGGATAGGATTTTGTGTTGGATGTTTAGGGTTTTGTGGGGAGGGAGAGGATAAAATAAATAGGACCTAGTTTCTATTCTCAGGGGACTCATAACACAGTAAAGAGCTAAATAGGAGGAAGGATACTTCTGTTACTTCCAGATAACTTTTCATTGGCTCAAGTCCTACCAAAACCCACAACAAAGTCATGTACAAAGTATCATAGCAGATAAAGCTGTAAAACATGTAAAGTGAAGTTGCTTAGAGTGGGAACAAGGCAGGAGTCTACCCTAGAGCTGCTGTGTGTGCACTGTGTGATCATGGGCATGTTACTTGAACTTGTTAGGTTTCAGTTTTCTTTCACGCAGGGTTCTTTATTCATGGGCCTTGTGTGAAGACAGAATGAGATAATGTGTGAAAGACCCAGTTATACTAAGTGCACAGTGAATGTTAACCACTCATTCATTTAGTGAGTATTTATTGACTACCTATGCTGGGTACAGTCCTGGGAGTCTGGGACTTATCAGAGAATAAAGCAAAGTCTCTGTCCCCAGAAACTTAATAGAAAAGGGGCATGAGCCAAGTAAATTACTATAATGATGTTTCTTGGTACTAACAGAAAATAGGACCAGACAAAGGGTCCTCAACTGCATGGTTTTACAGAAATGACATTAGGTATAACATATGATGGATCAGTAGATTTTCAGGGGAGGAAAATAATGTTGTGAAAGGCATTCTTGACAAGACAGAATTCCCAGTAGAGATTTCAAGGCCAGTTCATAAGAGTGCAGATTCAATGTGGCAGATGGATAGGGTGCTATTAGGTAGGCAAAGACATAGGAAAAAGACTGGAGCAACAGGTTGAAGAGACTGTACATGTCACACAGATTAGACTGCATTCCATGGTAGGTGGTGGGCTAGTCCAGGTTTTTTAAACAAGGAAACAAGGGAGTGATAAATATGTGTGAGTGGCTTGGGACTAAGAGGATAATCTTGAGACTGTTGGAATAGTCCAGGCAAGAGATGAATGGAGTGAAAGATACTGGCAGGACCAATATAGGGCCAGACAACAGAGAGGGAACCACCAAACTCTGGTGATTTAATGAATTACTGGGTTGGGTTTGAAGGTGTTATATAGGAAATGATGAAAATTTTCATTTGAACACATAGCAAGTAGAGAGCTGATGTCCTTTGATCGGTGTAGTTTCTGTGGACGAAACAAGATGACGCAGTCAATTGAAGCATGAGTTGAGATGTTGGGATAGCACATGGACAGTAGGCCAAGTCTTTCAGAAGCTTGGTGATGAAGGTAGTTAAAGACCAGTGCCAGGCTGACAAGGCCAGCATGGGGCCTGGAAGGTGCTCTTGGCCACAATAGCATCTATCTGACATAAAAATTTTGTTTCAGTTTGTTTTCATGTATATAAAGTACAAAAATGGGAAAAGCCAGTAAATATGGAAAGGGCAGTGATTTTTCTTAGAAGTAGAAAAAAAGGAATATGAAGTTTCTAAAATGTCACTTCTCTTCAGGGTATTGATCTGACAGTTATATGGCTATGTTTGTTTGGGAAATAGCACTCAGCTACACATGTGTGATGTGTGGTTTTCTGTGTGTGCAAATATTTCAAGAACAAGATAAAGGTGGCAGAGGAAGTAGAGGAGGCCATTAGGTACCAAGGCCAGGAAAGCACAAATCTCTGTGCAGAGCAGAAGGAGGGTTTCATGTGACCAGAACACAGCACACCAAAAGAAGAGTGGCAAGGATTGAGAGAGGTGAGTAGAAGCTGTAGTGAATGGTCAAGAGGTCTACATTTCAACCTGAAGGCAAAGAGATTCTATGAAGATGTTAATGAAAGAGTGATATGACTTGACTTGTATTTGAGAAGGATTCCCAGTGTGCTAGGGCTTATTAGATTGAGCGAGGCAAGGAGACAAGCTAGGGACCCATAAAGTACTCTGAGCAGGACTTTTGGTGGCCCAGACTAGGAAAGTGGTAGTGAGCTTGGAAGAAGCTAGAGGATGAGAGAAGACCTGCCAGGATGCAACAAGGGATGGAGGGATGGGGAGCTGAGATGACTCCGGGCTCAAGGGATTGTGTTGACACTGGTGATTCACCAATGTATAAAATACCTGGGAAGGATAACTGAGAGAGTAGGTGACACAGTCAGTGTTCCGCGTGTTCAGTTGCTGTGACTCAGGTCACCCAATATGAATGTTCACTGACAATCCACTGTGGGACTCAGGTAAAAAACTGAGATGGAGTTTGAGACTTGGAGAAGGGCATGAATGAGCCCTGGGGGGTATGGCAGTCTCACCTGGCACCCTGGTGCTGCCTGAATTTCTATTTTTTTCTGTTTTGTCCATAATCCCTGTACATTAACAAGAATTCTTCACTTCTACAGATCTGTGTGTATCAAAATATGAATAAATTACCATGCATTAGAATTCTTTATCCCTCTTGGGGCTCTGGGGTTTAGGGGGCTAGGACAAGGAGATGAACTGTCTCATAACTGATTCAGGCTGTGGGGCTTATACTGAAATGTAACTTGGTGCCCTTTACACAGGGCTTGAAGCCTCATGAGCTGGTGATCAAACTTAATCTGGTGAAATACTGAGGGTGTGTTTTGTTCCTCAGATGCAGAAAGCTGGACTGAACTCTATCTGAACAACAAAGATTTCTCAAGGAAGTGACCTCAACACCATAAGAAAGCAGAGAGGGGACAGACAAAGCAATGGTACTGACACAAGCTTAACTCAGAAGTGGCTTCAATGGAGAGAACAAAGACTGACAATGAGATATCTCAGGAGTTCAATGGTCAGTTATGAAATGCTCTAAAAAGTAAGCAATCTGAGCATGCATCATCTAATGAAGCTGAAAGAAGATGAGGAGAGAGTTCTCTTAAGGATCCAGAGCCACTGATGGGAAAACAGAGGCCAGGCTGCAGCCCAGAGTGGTCATGCCCTCCATGAGTGTAACGCATGCGTAAGGGGCAGGCAGGCAGGAAGGGAGGCCTGAGAAGTGGCAGAAAATGAGGAGGCTGCCTGGTAACATACTGGCCAACTTTGAGCTTCAGTGCTAATTAGAGTTAATGACAGATTATGTTGCAGAAAAGACTTGGGACAATTGCTGACATATTAGAATATAGAACCATCCTATCAAAAGTCTGGAGAGAGTGCAGAAACAAAATATAGTGGTATTGTTTTCTGTTCATGGAAGCAGTAAATGAATTCTGTTGAGGACAGCATGCAAAGATACAGTTTTGATAGCCATAGGGCTACACTGTCTTAGGTCTTTCTAAAACAAAGAGCATTACTGTGTTTAATGCACAAGAATCAACATTATGCATGTCTAGAACCAGGAATGTGGCTCAGTGGCAAAGTGCTTGAACAACACATGCAAAACCCTGGTTCAGTTGGTAGCACTACCACCTATGCTCAGAGACAGACGGACAGACAGACAGACTGCACTTACTTACTGTATTTATATTTGCATACATTTAAAAAAAGACACTGTGTTTCAGGTTCTTCCCACTTCTCTGGTTCTAAGTATTTGGGACATATGTTTTAAAATCTATCATGTTATTCAGAAATAGTCAAATGTATTAATTATTCAGTTGCTCCTGTTTGGACCACATCAAGAACTGTGGGGATTTAAACCCAGCTACACATACCAGCCATAAGTTCAGAGTTGAGATGTTAGATTTCCCATTTTTTTTCTCCTTTCATTAGCTTTTCTTTCTGGCCCTACTTTCCCTTTTACTCCTTGCCTTTTCTTTTTTCTCAACCAGAAACCCAAAATTATGGAGCACTATGCCATGTGCTAAACATTTTACTTGCATTATCTATTCAGTTCTCATAAACTTCTAAGGCCAGTACCATTATCATCACCATGACTGAAGTAAGGAAATGGAGGTCAGGGAGGTGCAGCTACTTGCTGAAGATCACATGGCTAGCGAGGGGTGGGGTCAGGACTGGTGGATTGTCTGGTTCCAGAGCTTGAGCCCCGGCTGTCTGCAGGCAGCTCCATCCTGGTGCCCTTCCAGGGCCAGAAGGCAGAAGCCCCAGAAAAGCACATGACCAGGGCTTCAGTGTGCTTCCTGAGTGCTCTCTTTCTATGTCTGTCTGTCTGTCTTCTCTCTCTCTCTCTCTCTCTCTCTCTCTCTCTCTCTCTCTCTCTCTCTCTCTCTCTCTCTCTCCCTCTCCCTCTCTCTCTCTCTGTCTCTCTCCATTCCCTTAATCAAATAAAGAATTCACAAAGTCCTGATATGTAACCTTTTTAGGACAGGGTCTTTTTCTTTAGTTCATAATGTGACACAGATGAGTCACTTAAGGTTCTCTGAGAAAACAAACAAGCCTGGTTAACATAGTGGTAAGTTTATGTTGTAGCTTCCCTGCACTGCTAGTTCTACTGCATTCCCAGAACCTTTCTGAGAAATGAGACTGACTTCTTTACAATGCCAGAATATACATTTCCAAAACATGTAGGGCCATAAGGTGGCTCTGCCATCTGTAACTAGTGAGCCCCTTGCCAAGGTCCCTGAGAAGAGCCCTCTATACAGAGGTAAGGATTTAGGGAAGCCAACGGCACCAACTTGGATCTTACAATGGAAATCCCCAGACTTTATTCCAGGGTCCTCTGAGCCATTTCCAACAGGGTGAATATTTGTAGCACACGGTATCTCTAAAAGCATGTATGATGGCTCCAAAAATATTTCAAAGGAGGTATTTGTAAAAGTTCCAGTTATTTAACTATTCAGCTGAAAGTCCTATCATTTGAGTCTCCCAAATCAATGTCTTAAAAGGATGAACACATTCAAAGTAACGCTTTTGCAGGATCACACATATTGCCCTATAATGTTATCTCTCATTGCACTTTGATTTACACAGTTCATGGAAGAGAGAAGTGACAGGTTGATAGCTCATTTCTCTAATTTCCTTTGCTTTGGTTTAAAAATATGCCAGATGTGTGGCCAGCCTGGGGACAAAGCCCAATCCCCAGACATAGAATACTGTGGGCTCAGATTCCACTCTTGTTTCCTTTACCCCAAATAATTGTTGAGATCATCTGCCTAACTTCAGTTAAGCTGTAAGACCCAGGCAGAGTTTTGAGGTCCAACAAGGTCAATGCCACAGGAAAGTGCTGGCCAAATGTAATGTTTTCCTATTTCATGTTCTGTCATCGTGACTCACACAGCACATACAAGCAAAGGAGATAAAGAGCTGGAGTTTCTAAATCACATTATGTGTGGAACCACATAACACTTTGGTGGTGCAATGCTAAGGAAACTTTACAGAATCAAGCATCTCATCCCGAGAGCTATAAAATTAATAATGGAGTCAGGGTTCTCAGTGTAAAAACATTTCTGTCTCCACCAACATGCATCTTCCTGACAGCAGAGGAGGAACAGAGGGCTTTGGCTAATAGTTCCCAGACCCACACTCTGGGACCTGGAGGAAGGGCGTCTCTCTCCCTCCCTCCCTCCCACCATCCCTCCCTCCTTTCCTGTCTTCCTCCCCTCCCCTCCTCTACCTCTCCCCTACCCTTCCTTCCCATCCCCTTTCCTCTCCTATGCTCTCTTCCTTCTCCTGTCCTCCTCTTCCCTCTCTCTCTCCCCCTGTCCCTCTCCCTCTTTCTTGATTGGCCTATAGCTTTGGAAATTCCTGACACTTGAGCTGACAGAGGCCCATATGTTGAATATTAGGCCATAAAGCAAGATTCACTTAAGCCTGTCATCCAATAGGCTGTTTCTCCTCTGGTTGACTTACACACTGTCATTAATGACACAGATTTATTGAGGGAACCAAAAAATGCTAGCAAATGTGAGGGACTGCACATTCATTTCTCACCAGGTTTTTCCCTTTTTCACACTGCAAAGGTAAGGCTACTTAAGAAAAACAATATCTGCATATACCTCAGATCATTTTATTCAGTGTTTTCAGAACTTGAGAAAATGTGACTGGCACAGGAAAGATATGTCCCATTAGATTAGCGAATCTGATAATGGAGTTAATGTTGCTATGGCATATTCTGAGGCTTTCATATCTGGCATACCTAGCCGGGCCAAAGTGATTCCTTGTTACACACCAGTATCTTCTAAGGAGCACATGCACTGAAGTGATGTCATGGTTGTAAGAGTTATTCTCAGCTGAATGTGGTGGCAACTGTCTGTAATCCTTGCACTGTCGAATGTTAAGGCAGGAGGATTGCAAATTCAAGCCCAATAGGGCAACTTAGGGACACAGCAAGACCCTGTCTCAAAATTAAAAACAGAAAACAGGACAATGGATGCAGCTCAGAGCTAAGGTACTGGGCTTATCTGCTCTCACTTGCTACACTGTTTCCCCTTCCTATTTCCCACACACAGTCCTCCATCTCTGAAGAGCCTGGCCTACTTAAATATTTTCTATAGAGCACCCCATAACAGCTCCATGCCTCACTGAACTTTGTTTAAAGCCTATAATACATTTCATGCAAACTGGACTTGTGCATTGTTCTGAAATGTCATTTCTCACAAACCCTACCTTCTGAGAACAGTGGTCAGGCCTTTATCCTTCTGTACACTACATACTGCTTAGGTGGCTAACATATATTTGCTGGTTAATTAAATGTCAAAGAATTTCTTTAAAAAACTAAGATTCTAATGAGACTCCCCTTCTCCAGGTGGTGATTGCCTGTCCTCAGGAACCTGGAAGGAGCTGTGTAGCTAACCATTTCTCTTCAAATGGCCTCAATTTGTGGACAAAAAACACTTCCATGAAAAATGGTACATTTTTAAATGACAAAAACTGAAAATGTGAGGGACTGCACATTCATTTCTCACCAGGTTTTTCCCTTTTTCACACTACAAAATCACTTTGGCCCGGCTAGGTATGCCAGATATGAAAGCCTCAGAATATGCCATAATAACATTAACTTGCAAGAATTTGTGGCATCAAGTTATGGTTTTGTTAATGTAAAAAGTACAATTAATAATTCATTGGGTTATTGAGTCATAAGGACCTTAGAAATTCCAAGATGAAGCATCATCTCTGAAGAAACACTGAAAGGCTAATTTAATTTGTGCATGGCTACTCAGTTAATAGTCAGTACACAGGTGCACCAGAGTCTCCCAGTTCATTGTGCAGGGGCTCTTTCCCTAATCTGTGAACTTTGTATATGTTTAAAGAAGAAACTTATCAGTACAAGTGGTTTCATTGGGAAAACTTAAGTGAAGTAAAACTGTGTCATTAATAATGACAGTGTATAAGTCAACCAATGTGCTTCATGATATTGAAGCACATTGACATCATCTGTTTATTAGAAAAACATTAATATGGTAATTAGAAATGAGTTTTTCTTATCTTTCACATCTATTTGGTTCCTTCTTTGTAGTAGTTTAAATTATATCAAAGAATAGAAAATTTTAAAATGCTTGTTTTTTTGGTACCAAGAATTGAACTCATGACCTCATACTTGCCAGGTGAGCATTGCACCACTGAGACATATTACCAGTCCAAAATAAACTTTTTTAGAAGAATTTTTAAAAATTATTTTTTAAAACTTTATGAATTCCATCTAATTGCCACTGTCAATAATACAAATTAAAGTATATTTTGGTGTATCTGAAAAACATAGTTAATTCTGCTGTTTCTATCTTGAAAGAGAACACTTATAGATCATGCCCATAACATAAAACAGCAATGCATGTAAAAATTTTTTGTTTGCATTAACAACGAAATCAGATGAACTACCCAGCAGTTTCCTTCTATGTCTCATCTAATAGAAGCAAATGAAGAATAAAGGATCGAGTATCTTACTGCAGCTTAAACACAGAAGCTGTACTCTCCTATTGCTTTGAGACCTTTTATCTCATTCAAGGAAATGGTCCACAAGCAACATCTGCAGCCCTGTAAGTGCTCTACTAATGCACTTGAATGTGAGGGAAAAAACTATTTAACACAAGTGTAAGTAGGAATTGTCATAGGTTGTATATTGTAAGGTAACTGGTCAAAAAGAAGTTTTTTTGTAATTCCTACAAAAAAACTAAGCAACTGGTAAGCCATGAAGCTGCATCAAAATACAAAAGAATTTAGCTCTTCTAATGAACATATCATATGCCATTTATAACTTGCTATACAACTGAACTCAGCAATGCTCATATGCTAGTACTGGGGGTCCAGAAACAAGACAGACACAGCTCCTGCAGTCATAGAATCCTCATGGGGGGTCCAGCTGGGGAGTCAGGTGGCAAATGGATGAAACACCATGGTACAGATTAAGGATGAAAGAGATGTTCTCTGGCAATGTGTCCTTCATATATTTGAAGGGTCTTAATGAGGACTTAAATGATGGCAGTGGGAGAGAATGAATGGCAGAAGGTTCATGGGCTGAGTACCAGCGTGAATGGCAGTGTTATTTTCTGAGAAGGGCAAATACAAGTTTCAAGAGTGGGACAATGAGGGAAGTTTGTTTTCTTGTTGTTGCTGTTCTACAAATGTGAGAACTCTGAGTGATTTCTGGCAAGCAGGGAACTGGTAGAGGACATAGCTGATGACAAGGATAGCATTTTAAAGTTACATGAACAGAGAAAACCAAACCAGGAAGACAGTGCAAAGGGAAAATAGAGGGTTCAAAATTAATTCTGAGAAATTAAAACACTGAGGAGCAGAAGAAGAGAAACTAGCACTGAAGTCAGGAAAGGCTAACAACTAGGACAGGAGGAAATCCAGGACAGTACAAGGAAACATTGCTCCTCCAAGGAGGGAAAGCTAACTGGATTATATAACACTTGAGTTTACAAAGTGGATTTACTGGATAAAATTAGTATTACACATACAATATAACCAATAATTACCTGTGAAAGTAGTGCTTCATAAGCCTCACCAAGACAACTTTTCATATTATTTTCTTCTGGTTTAAGTGTCTTACCACCTGTATCAATTCATTAATTTCTGTATGTCTCAAAGCACAAGGAGGCAAGCAACTTATTCTATATGTTGTTAATACAAAAGGTAAGGAAAGACCTTGTATAGATTAATGGAGTAAGGACCAAAACCATATGCAGCACCCCTCTTCTGTCCAGGTGTTAGGGTTCCCTATCATATAGACTCTATTACCTGGCCCGTAAGGTCAGTGATGTCTCGAGGGCAAGGGCCATTTCTGCTACTGTCAGTATTGCATTCCAAGGATTACAATACTCAGTATTTGTTTAGTGAAGAAATGAAGGACTTAAGATGTACTGCTCTGAACTGTATATGTAACTGCCTTTATGGTATCCACATATCCACCTATTAGCTTACACATTCCCTTGTTTTTGATTAAGTCACAATTAGCTTCTACAAGTTTGTGCCATGAGGCAGGTCTAAAGCACCAATCTCTGAATACCACAGTTGGCTATGCATTTCCATGAGTTTTTAGTTCTGTTTGCCAAATATATTTTAGGTAGAATAAAAGATGACTATCTGCAAGCTCACACCATTCACAGCCTGCAGCTGTCAGTCAGTTACCAGGTTTTCAGCAGGCAGCGAGTTGCACCACCAACAGAACTCCACTCTATTTTGAACTGGGCTGGAAAAGAGGTGGGGGCTGCTCATTTTCTACAGCTGGAGAGGAGAACTCAGAGTGACCTCTGGCCCAGGTCAGGGCTTCACAGCAGAAGTAGTGAAAGTGGCCTGTGATTAGGTACAGGCACTTGCTCTGGAGAGGACAGTGGCATTCCTTAGTCAGAAATGCACCTATCTCTAAGTGAAAGGCTTCTTGGTTTACAGTTGCCTGGGCAGTAACCAGAGTAGATAATGACAAAGCCACCAGAACAGGCATCCCAGAAAGCCCAACTTCCAAGATCTAGCCTACAATTTGGCCTGTAAAATGTCACATGCACACCATTACACTGTTGTTGCTACTCTTCAAATCTAAGTTGCATGAAGCAGTATTTATAGTTGACCATCAGACACTCACCTTCCTAAACTGAAGACTGGGGAAAATATCTTCCTATTGTTCCCATACTAATATCTTTTTTAAGTGTTTTATCTTTATAATTTCTTAGGGATGATGAAAGATACTAACCCTTCAACACTTGAAAGATGTGTAATTGAAAGGGCTCCAAGGCAGTCTGAACTAAACATGGATTCTTAATTCTGTTTTTTGTTGTTGTTGTTTTTGGCAGAACTGGGGATTGAACTCAAGCCCTTGCACTTACCAGTCATCTCCCTGGCCCTGGATGCTTAATTCTCATCACGTCAGATGTCCTCAGTTTGTGGGCTCTTGACCCCATTAAACTTTCATGTGCTGGGGGTGCACATTATTACTAAAGACCTACTTCTACCCCCCAACTCCATGCATATTTCTGAAGGTAAAGGTATAGTGGAAAAGGTATCAATTTTTACTAATTTACTGTGTTTAGTTTACCACTTACAGGGCATGCCCAGAACTTCAGCTTCCTTCCCTGGAAATGAAGGAGACTGCTATGAAAAGTCTGGGTACACTCACTTAAAGTCTGTACCCCTGGCATGACTCAAGGCAGGGTCACACTCTGTGCTCAGAGCTCCTTTCCTGGTAGGTTCTGTCTGATTAGAAACATCCCAGGGTCTCCACTTTTAGGCTTGCTATAATTATTTCAGAGCTTCACCAGAAGACCAATTGCCTTGGTAATTCAGTGAAAGTTTTAATGACTGAAATCACTGAAATGAGTTACTTGCAGTGAAAGAGGCAGAGAGTTCTTATGCATGATCTGCCCTCTTGTACTAGACAGGCCAGGGCAGGGTTATTTTTTGTGACAGTTATTTAGGATATTACAAAAGTTTTCCCTTCTATAACAGACTGCATACTCCAAGAAAAAAGAAAGTCTCCCAGGATTTCCTTTTCCCTACCAGAGATATCCAGAGATCTAAATCACTGATTTTTCAAACTCAGAAAAATTTAGGTTTGAAATTGTTCCTTGAGCTCTCTGATTCACTAGGTCTTTGAGGTGTTCCTTACTTTGGAAAATAGTAGGCTAGACTGGTAAACCTATATCCACTCTGCAAACCTAC
This sequence comes from Ctenomys sociabilis, assembly GCA_004027165.1. Lineage (NCBI taxonomy): Eukaryota > Metazoa > Chordata > Mammalia > Rodentia > Ctenomyidae > Ctenomys > Ctenomys sociabilis. The sequence continues at coordinate 64,961 of PVKA01006357.1, forward strand.
CTGAAAATTAGACATGGGTTACTTTCAACAGAAAACAGCTCCAAACTAGCAAGAGTAAAACCAATCACTTCCAAATATTTATGACCTGAGTGCTCACCACTATTGCTTTTCTAGTGCTGGCAAGGAAAAGTTACCCGATAAATTGTGTTAACTGTATGTAATTTAAAAATAAAAACAATGGTTCAAAACAAGATAGTGACTGCAAGAAGAACTGGGCAGTAGTAGATGAAATGTAGGGAAAGGTTAATGCCAATTTTAATAGACAAAATGAAGAGAAAGAAAGAAAGTGAAAGATTTGAAAGAAAGAGAGAAAATTATATTATTTGATTTAACTTTTACTGCAAATTTTGAAATGTTTTGTATCCTGGCTACCCTTAATAGTAATGCATTTTGAACAAGTACAAGATCCATTCTCCAGAAAATATATCCTTCATAATGTAATATGACTCAAGTGCAGGGGAGGGGTCTCTCACTTTGTGCCCACTACTGATCCAACGCCTTAGTCTCACAGACAGGGAAGGCTCTTCTCTTATGTTCATTGTGAGTTAGAGGCAGGAAGCCTCCCCTTTTTCAGGCCTTAGAATTCTCTGTTATATTTCTTTGCCTCCACAAACAATCCATAGGACACTCCACCATGATTCCATACCTAAGACCTTCTATGACTACTGTTATTGGCCTGCTATATCATATGCCACAGAAAATTATCCAGCAGGGGAAGTCCTTCTAAAGCAAAACCCTCAGGAGAAGTATGAGTTGAAGCAGGCTTTCTCAGGGAGCAGTTGTATCTCATACCTGTGACTGTTTCTACATGGCTCCAAGTGAGAACAGTAAGACAAATATTCTTTTAACATGCTGAACATCTGCCTACATGATTATCAAATGTCCTGAATTACATCTTCATTTAAATCATTATCTGGGGTCAACAGAATTAAAAAGAAATATTATGAATATCACATGGATAACCTTGGTACTTTCTTGGGTTTTCCTAAAAAGGAAATAAAGTACAGATAATTTACACATAATCTAGGAATCTTATCAGAAATCTAATCTAACATATTGGAACTGGCTACTTTAAAAAGAACAGATTCCTGGTTAATTAAGACCAAACAAGAACTAGAAAAATTCACATGTTCTTAAGTCACATAAGCTAAAATGTGTCCAAGATACAAAGAAATGGATTAAAAGAGTGAACAAAGTATCTAGCTGTCCTCAGAAAGCCAGCCCCTGCAACTCTGCCTTCTAAACTTTGTAGAGTCAAAGGAGGCAGAGTACAATGGGTGAAAGGATGGACAGATAGGCTCAGCTCTGCCCTTACTAACTGCATGTTATCTGAGCAGAATGTATGTCCTCTCTGAGCTTCTGTCTTCTCTAATGAGGTCTCACCCCCCATGGAGAGAACTAGTCAGAGCATGTAGACTGAGTCCTGGCACGTGCTGGTGAGTATGTCTGCTACTTTACAATCAAGAAACAGAATTTTATTCTAATAGGGGGAATAGGAAGTATTTTGGAATCATCCAGTAACTCAAGGAGGCAGTTTGGATTCCTCTGTGGGAAAGAGAAAAGTATGGTCTTTTATTTTACTGACTACCCAAGAGGCAATAAATATTCATTAGCTATAGCTTTTACTTCTTCAAAGGACCAGAAAGATGTGCTAGGATTAGGTCCCCTGATATTTAAAATGAGGTTCTGATTCACAAGGTCTTTTCTCCTCCACGTCTGAGGAGGTGGGGGAAATGTGTAGGCCAGGCATTGTGCCCTCCTACCCACAGTACCATGAGCAAGTCATGCCCTTTGTTCACCTGTCCAATGGTCACAATGATAGAAAGGGCTATTTATTTGACAACAAAACTAAGTGTGAATTTTGTCCTTGGTTGGCACTAATCACCTAGGAACATCTCTCTCTTTATCATTTACTGTTGCAATAACAAGTTCCAATGCATGAATATCATGGGCTGCTCCATGCATTCAAGAAGACCATGTAGGCAATAATCTTAGCCCACCATAGCTAATTCACAAGACTGAAAATGATCACAATGTCCTCATCGTCATGCTCTGTCTGAGATTAAACTCTTAGAGCCTGACTCCTAGGGCAATTTTATAGTAAAGCACAGGTTTCTTAGTGATTTGGTCAAAACTTTGGCCTGACAGACCCCAGAGTGCATCAGGAATGCAGGGCACTCAGGGGCTGGTACATTGGTTCAGCAGTGATTAATCCATTGGCTGCATGCTGAAGCCTGCACTCTGCTGCCAAGAGCTGGCTCCATGAATCTGAAGCAAATTCAGGCACTCAAGAAAGTCCAAGAAATGGACTTGGGTCTTCTTGTGATGCTGTCTGACCTTTTGGCCAATCTAAAATTAGAATCTGGTTTCTATTTGCACTATTTCTCTGGTTCCTTTGCACCAACTTCTGAATGAAAAACAAACTCCAAATTTAAATTAGAGGGGTTTTTGACAGTGAACTGCCTTGCTTTCTACTAAGAAATCAGCTTAAGCCAAACTGAGCTTTGGGCTGGTACCACCTCTTGTTGACTTAGACTTCTAACTCATTTTTGCTTTGCATCAGAGCTTTTACAAAGATAGTGCTAATAAGCCTGGAATTCAGAGTGGTGGGGAGGGTGAGAGTTACAGGAAGTACAGGTATGCAGTCAGGCAGGTGGGAACAGCTGCTGGGCTGAGACTGAGGCAGTGGCTCTTTTGAGTTAGTATAAGATGGAGAATGTGCCACCTATGGTCCTAACAAATGGGGTGCCTCTTATACAACCCATGTCCACTGCCCACTTGTGGCCAAGAGAGTGAAATAAAGTCTTGTTTTTTAGTGTGTGCAAACTTCTAAGCATATTGCAAAGAGTGAGGGAATGTGGAATGGGGCACAGGAGGCTAAATTTAAAGCTTGATGCACTTTCCCCTGAGTCATGGGGGCTATAAAAGGGAAGATGCCATCTGAAGCAATCCTTCAGCTTCAGGATCCCCAAAATGTGAACACGCAGTACACATCAGCCTGCTAACCAGAACTCTGCTCCAATGGAAGGATCCTGCTGACTGACATATTTTGACTGTTTGCCATGCACATTCTTGGTGGGTTCCTCCTTCTCCAGAGTCTGCACATTACCAAGCTGCTTTGCCAGGTGCTTAGGAGAGCCATCTATGTAGTTTCAACAAAAATTATGTAAGATAGTGCCTTCTGACATGAAGGCAGCAGGCAGCTCTTGCAGAAATGATAGGCTGAAAATATAGAACTTCATTCAAATTACACAATACTGATTATTGAAAAGTTTTTTTTTTTTTTTTTTTTTTTTAACTTACCTGCCTCTCGGTCCCTGATACAGTAGTCTGGAGAATTCTCAAAATACACAAGGTCATTTTTCGTTGGTTTCTTAAACCTCTTATTAGCCACAGTGAAACCAGTACCATCCTGGTTCATGACCACCTGGATGGCCCCATTGTACTTCCTCCAGAGATAATCACCCGTTTTTCTGAAGTCGGCCATGGCCAGCCAACATGTCCTCAGGGTACACGAGCCGCTCACACCATGACACTTGCATTCCTGCTTCAAGAACCGCTTTACAGCCTGCAGAAGAGACAGGGGCAAAGTTCAGGGAAGGAGGCCTCAAGCATTGAAGTGCTAGTACCTTCCTTATGTCCAAGTAGGAAGTAGCTCTAAGGATGCCCGACCTTAGGACTCATGACTGGAAGATGATGGAGAACCACTGCCCACTTGCTAGTCCCATCAGCCACCCTGTGACTATAACAAGGGGGCAGTGGCAGAGCACAGGGGCAAGAACCCAGGAACTGGGAACCCCACTAGCTCTCAGTGTAACAAGACACTCCTTAATAACTGGGTAAATTGCCAGTTTAAGGAATGAGGGAAGAGATTAGACATTACACATTAAGCATCCCTCATCCAAAATGTTTGGGGCCAAGAGTGCTTTGTATTTTGGATGGTTTTAGATTTTTGAATATTTGTGTATATAAATGAACCATCCTGGGGATGGGACCAAGTCTAAATTACATCTTATATGGTATCCTGAAGGTGATTCCATACAATATCCTAGTATATCTGCATTCTGACTATGACCGATCACATGAGATCAGAAATGGGGTTTTCCATTTATGGCATCATGATGGTACACAAAATGTTTTCAATTTTGAGGCATTTTGGATTTTGGAATTTCATATGAAACCTATGAACTAACTAACTGCACTGAAGATAGTATGTGTAATACTAGGTCCATGCTTGGAATGCTACCATTCTGGTCTTTTAAATACGTACTGCTTCTCAGGTCATAACAATTACTGCCATACTATCTCTCAAGTAAATGTTTGTTTTTTAAAAAAGGAGTAATAAATTAAAAAAGAGACAAGAAATAAATGTCATAGGACTGTCCTGCTACCATGCAGTATACGGTTAGATTTTTAAATTTCTGTGTAAAAATATGTAATTTTTTATTCTTTTTTTAATATTTTTAATTTTTTTGTTCTTCACATTCTGTAGGGATTTAAAGTTTAACATATCAATACTCGATGGAAAATACCTGTTCTATGCTATGTCTAAGATGTTTTATATTCAGACAGATAGTGAGGTGAAGCTCAACTACTTATGTTGAAGGGTAATAATATCATTAAGCTTCTTTTCTGGAGGGTTAACAATTTAAGTTTGCAGACCAAAAATTAGAGAAAAAGAAGTGCTGCAAGGATAGCCAACATTTTGTCCCTAACCTTTAAAGGCTAGTGAGAACTCAGGACATAAGAGAACCTGTACTGTAACATCCTATAACTCAGTGATATACCAAATTTTCTGATCAAGGAGATTATGGGGACACAGAGGAAAGTGATTGACGATGTTTATTAATGCCTAAGGAGAGTCACATGGAGAGAAAACATTCTCTCAGCCTTTCAGAGAGAGCAAACTGGTCAAGCAATGGCTGTGACTCATCCACATGGCTGACACTGACAAAGCATCTACAAAGTGTGGTACAGGATTTCAGGATAAATCCTGAGGGGTTTCACTGACCTTGTCTAATGTAAGAAAAGTTACATTTCTTGTTATATAGGTCTTGCTTTATCTCGGTCTTAACCATTCAGCAGAAAAGCATAAAAACGAGGTATGAAAAGTAAAGCCATTTTATTATGCTGAGCTGTAAAATGCTCAAGTCAACAACTTCTGACATTGCCAGTCCTACAGATAACCCACTACTATTATGAACTACTGGACCATATTGGATTATTTTGGTGAATTCATGCACCTACAATATTTAAATGGCAATGGAATACCCATCTCTGACAAAACTAAACAGAAAAGGGGGATATAAATGAAAGACAATTTTGTATAAGGTGCATAGATAGCTACTTTCTCTTAATTCAATGAGAAGAAAGATTTCTACTTATAGTGTTTAGACAGGATATCATGTCTGCATATTATACTATGAATAACTACTATGAAGACAACAATATTCAATGTATTAATTATTGAAACTGTCCTATTAATTGGTTTTGAAATTGTCTCATTGCTATTTGTTTCTCAATAAAATTAATAAAAAAGAATTTCATATGAAGGATGCTGAACCTGTACCAATCTGTAACCAAATTAAACTGACAAAGTAATTTCTAAGTCTTCACCTTTCAATAACCCCCAAACAGTAATTGTCAGCAATCAAGGAGAACTTCCTGTGTTCTATACAGCATGTAGATGCTATGTACTCTATCTCAGTTATGTTACATATCACAGTAGTCCTATACCAATGTTTTAATTTCCCAGATGAGGATCACAATAGGAAGGGTAAAAGCTCTTGCCTGAAGGTACAAAGCTAGTAAAGGATAGAATCAGAGTGCACTAAAGCAGATTATCCTCTAACTCTAGCAAAGAGATTGATTTCATTTAGATGATGGGACTGAAAGCGTTCCATTCTTCAAGAGAAAGCAGAGAAAACTGGGAGAAGCCTATCTTGGCTGGCTCCAAGCACGAAATTCCTTTTTCTGTGAGTGTGAGGCCTTAAACAGAACAATGTCAGGTGGGTCCAGAGGTTTTCGGGGTAAGCACCATTTGCAGAATAACTAGGTGAGAATTACCTCACCATAGCCATTTTTCTTGGCCTGCCCAAGTGAAGAGTTACTAGCATGCATGCTCTGAGCTGCTCTTCTCATTTTACAGATGAGGACCAGGGATCAGGGAGAAGCAGTGACTTGCCCAAGCACCAGGGCTGGAATATGGAATGGCTGGGTGTGAACCCAGATTGGAAGTCTTATGAATTCATAGTAAATGCAAAAATAATGGATTTCTTCTAAGTGTTCTCTAAGAAACATTTTTTTTTTTTTTGCTACAAACCTCTATTTATTTTTTGTTCTTCTTTCCATTACTTCAGTTTTTCTCCCCCAACAGGTAATGTTAATATTCTGTTCATTAGTTTCTGAAGGTATTATAATATTAAAGGAACTTCTAATATTGTACTGATTATTAGGCCTGTGACCATTAAATACACAAATCCATGAGATGCAAAGGAAGGCTGTGGGGAGATCACTAGCATTAGTGCTCTTCTCAGACTGTGGTGGTGTACTTTTGTTAAGTAACAACAGTGAGAGACAGGCATGCTGGTCTATTTGCATACCGACCTGTAGGTATCTGGGTTGAAAGCACAGCAAGTGTCTTTTTCTTGCCATTCTCCAAAGTGCTAATCTGAGCACAATTCTTATGATAACTAGTTTTGAGAACTCGGAATGAGGAGGTCCAAAGCTGTTCTGCCCACTCTGAGACCGTGATGTGGATGTGGACGCAGGTGGCTCCTTGCGGTTCCTGTGCTCACCAGCCCATCATTGCCCCTACTCCCCCCACAGTATTCCAGACTGCCTCTCCCAGGAACTGTGACCTAGCACTCAAACTGGTTATGTGCATTCCGCAAATTAAGTTTCTAACTAGGGCTAGAGTAGAACCAAGTGTGCAGAGAGGTTCTTCATTACAGAAAGTTGGCCTCAGCTTATCCACAGGCCTTGGGGCAAGACACAGAGCTCAGTGACTTAAATGCCTGCCTAGCAAGTGCAAGGTCCTGAGTTTGATCCCTGGTACCAAATAAATAAATAAATAAATAAATAAATAAATAAATAAATAAATAAATATTCACAGGCTTGGACAATATCATAGAGAACCTACATTCAGTCATATGAATGGACTTGTGCTCTTCCCAGGAGGGGTCTTGGTACTCGGAAGGTGTTTCCAGCTTTGCCCCTTATAGCAGAGTGTGTCCATATTAGGCTTAAGATTTATTCTCAGAACAAGCTAGTCTTAACATGACCTTGAAATTACCAGGACAGAGAAGCAAGCAAAAAGGACTCCATCACTTTGGGCATTCACATTACAGGGACCTGAGCATCTCTAAAAGATGAACTTTCTCTTTGGAATTGCATCCCCTCATGTCCACTTCTCCATACCTTTATATGCAGGGCACTGGGTATGAGCCTGGCAGGATGACCTGGACGGGTTGGCCTCTGTCCTTGTGGTCTCCCACTCTTCTGTGTGTTCCACTTGTCCAATAGCTTCTCTTCTAAGAACGAGGATAGCACCACACAAAGCCCACTCCTTTCCAAGTGCTTGGGAGTTGTCTCTATACTTTTAAGTGCATTTCATTTAAAGCTTGGCTATTCACCTATAAATCATACTTTTAGTCCCCAAAATGACAGGAAATATCACATTCTCTCACTTTGTAATGCCTCTTCCAGGTGGCCAACCTCAAAATTGATACTTCCAATTAACTGAAGGGTTGGCATATTAATTTAAAATTGTATCTGAAAAATACATTTTACAAATCCTGTAAACCCATGAAGGTGCAAGACCTTGCTGATTGTTTGTGCAATCACCATCTCACTCCTTCCTGGCTAATAGTTGTCCAGGTATCAGGCAGCCATGGATGCTGGACCCCACAAAGCCTAAATGAAGCATGATCATTTCATCACCCTCTCACTGATTTTTCACAGCATAAGAAGTGGGATGATTCATTTAGGCCAGGATGATCTTGCCTGAAATCTGCTAGAGGACATGTAAGAAAGGTTGCTTTACTCTGTACACAAGACATTCCTCTGATTCTAGGTGCTGTTTCTTGCAAGAACCCTCCAGACATAAGAGGAAAATCAACACAAGCAAAGCAGGTAGCTGTAGATAGAGCATAGTCTTGAAAGACATCTGCAACTCGTTCTGAAGGACATTGTGCTGCTGAATGAACCCAAGTGAAAAAGGCTTCTTATGACAAAGACAGAATGTTCCCTTGGCCCTATTATTCAAGACCAAGAAGTATTTTACTTAGTGCCAGGGTCAGCCAGTGACTGTATATTAGTGATGGGCCTAACCTGACTGTCTTGGGAATGTGAGCCACTTTCTCTGCTCCTGGGTTCACTCAGATCTCAAGCCCAACTGCTCAGTCACATATGAGGCTATGTCTACCTCTCCAATTCCCTGATTTACACACTGAGAATTCAAATCATAATGCTGAAGAGGACAAAACCCTCCCAATCTGAAAGAAAGAAAGAAGATGCAAGCCTAGGGAGTGATGGATAGAAGAACAAGGCTCAGGCCTGAGAAACTCACAATGCAGATTCCTAATGCACTGACTCTTAAACTCCAATTTTCCATTGTTACAATATTATAACAATAACAACTATTTATAGAGCACTTAACTATGTGCTAGGCCCTATACCTTACACTTTGTGTGTGTGTGTGTGTGTGTGTGTGTGTGTGTTTAGTACAGGGTCTCACTATGTACAGACTGGACTCGTAGTGATCAGCCTCCCAAGTGCTGGGATCACAGGCATGTACCACCATTCACAGTCTTAGTTGCCTTCTCAGCATGTCCTGTGGGGTGGGGCTGTCATGACACACAGAGGTTTGAACTCTAGTCCCTGAGTCTGCCTAAGCAGGCACTTTAATCTCCTGAGCTATACGGCCAGCCTGCCTTCTATTTGTGTGTGTGTGTGTGTGTGCATTCGTGTGTGTGTGTGTGTGTGTGTGTGTGTGTGTGTGTGTGTATGTTGATGGGGGTCAAACCTAGCACTTCATGCAAGTTAAGCAAGCACTATGCCTGTGCTTATGTGAAGTATACATTCTCTCTGACCTGATAACTGCACTGTGGAAATGCTTAGCATAAGTTTCAAACGATAAAAATCAGTAAGAAAGTTCAATGTGGCATAATTAACAGTAGCAAAGTATGAGAAGAAACCTGAATGACATCAACAGCAAAATGGCTACATGAATATGATATATGTTTAATAAGGAAGTATTACATAGTCTTTGAATAATGAGGTAATGCATCTTCTAGGCATGACAGGAAGTGAAAGCAAAACATAGTGGTGTGATCTTCTTTTTAAGATGTTCATATGTGTGTCCACACAGAGGAGGAAGGGAATTAAGGTTCTTTTACTACCTGGCTGCAGTCTAAGGGATTGCATGGCCTGAAAAGAGATGGGGGAACAAAAGTCAAACTACTCCACTTGGTAAATAGGAATTCAAAGATTGTTTCCTGACAACTGAGAAGGGAGCCATGAGTCTCATCCCTGGCCACACACTAAAATCACCTGGGGGTCATGTCTAGCTCTCCCTTTTGGTTGTCCTTGAAGTTCCTCAGGTGATTCTAACACACAGCCAGAGTTGAGCAGGCTTTCTTAGCCTGCTCAAGTTGGGAGTCTCAGGCCCTGTGGAAGGCTAGAATGACAAGACATGTCTGTGGCACAGCTGGCATGACAATTTCAGAAATAGGAAAATCTGGTTATTTCCTATCTTATGCCTCTAAAACATTTGAAGCCCCAAGTAAAATCTTCCCCAAGTAATAATCTCTGATACTTGCTGTGAGGGGTAGGAATGAAACTCTCTGCTGCTGCTACTGGTTTGGGGGTGATGAAAGTGGGGGCCGTGGATGGATGGGTCAGGACGTCACCAGCCACAGCAGAGAAGCAGGCTGTTCCTGCAGTTCTCAGGAGGTTTCTGGGGGCTGGGAGTGATGGGGTTATGGTGCTGGCAAGGGGAGCACTCTGGGGCACAGTTATTGATGCTGATATTTTAGCTTTTCTCTAGATGTAGAGTTTAAAACTTGAAAACAATATCATCTGTGTAATACAGTAAGTATTCCATCTATTTAACCATGTACTCTGTAGATTGAAACTATTCGAAGGGAAATACACAGTGAACAATTCTGAGAGCAAAACCTGAGTTTACATGTGCCAAGTAAGAACAAAATGTGGTGCCAAGTGGCCCTGCCGTGCCCTCTCCTCTTACTCTCACACACCCTTACTCTCTCTAGCACTAGTTCTGTGAGCACTGCTCATACATGTCTTATTTGTGTACAAGGAGGCTTATGTCTGTACTGAAGATGAACACATTATTTCTTATTTTTATTCCCTAAGGTATACAGTATAACAACTATTTGCATACTATTTGCATTGTATTATATATTATAAGCAATCAAGAGATGATCAAGTATATGGAAGAATATGCATATGATATGCAAATCACCTATCATTTTATATAAGGGTCTTGAGCAATGTCTGATTTGAGTATCCACATGGGATCCTAGAATCTACCCCCCACAAATACTGAGAAACAACTCCTTCCTGCATAGCCAAGGACAGCGTTGAGTAAGGAGTGCATTTCATTATCTCTGGTCCAATATCACAACTTCCTTGTCAATGAAGTGTGTTTTTGGATTGAAGTATGGACTTTTTTGGCTACTAATGCCTTTGATCAATACTCATGATCTCCATCATCTAAATCGTGCCACCTACTCCATCAGTTTTCCCACTTTCCTGAGGCCTACAACCCTACATTCTTTCATTCCAACCTGGACCAGCTCCACAGCTGAGCTCAACATGATGCTCTCCTGCATTGGACTCTCTCCCAGATGCCACCCCCTCTTTTTAGCTATTCTTTCTATTTGCTGCAGCACATTCCTTAGTAGTTCCTTCAAGGGGCATGGAAAATATATTTTCTGAATTCTTGCATGTCAAACATGTCTTCATTCATTCTTTACACTTGATTAATAGCTTGGCTGGGTACAGAATTCTGGAGTAATAATAATTTTCACTCAAAGTTTGAAGGCAAAGCCTAGTAAGCTTTTGGTCTGTATGATTTCAAATGGGAAGCATGATATCTTACTGGTTCTTTGAAAACAGAGTTATTTTTGTTGTTGTTTTTATTTTACTTCTCCTTATTGTCAGTGTTCTGACATAGCACACTTCAAGAATTTTTCCCCCATCAATTGTGCCTAACACCAAGTGGGCCCTCTCAGCCAAGATACTCATGTTCTGAGGATTGAATATTTTCCTCCCCTTATTTGTTTGCTTTTGTTCTTTTTGGCATTTTAATAAGTTGCCAAACTTTCTGAATTGATTGTGTATCTCCCTTATAATTTCTCCTATATTTTTTAGGACTTCCTTCCTAGCTTCATTAAGAAATTTCATCGGAGTAATAATTCTGTCTGTCTCTATCCCTGTACTCATCTCTCCCTGGAGGAAGACAAGTGATCTGTCCACCCAGTGGGCCTAGAGGAAGGGGTGGGGCTTCTAGGCCTGGATTGTCTTTGGAGACCTGCCAGTCAGTGGAGAGGATGAGTGAGGGTCAGCTCCCAGCATGCAATCCAGCCTGTGACCGGGCAGTGGCATGGGGCACTGCACTTTTTTCTAAGTGAGGTGGGCTTGTTTACTCCACTTATTTTTTACTTAGTTTCAAACTCAGTTGGATAGAAGGGAAGGCTATTTGTGTACCTTAAATATCATTTGTGTAGCTTAAATATCATTTGTGTTCTGTATTTTATGTTTTACTTTTGGATGGTTTCTTTGGCTTTCTAAGTTGTCCAGTTGTCACCATTTTCATTCATATTTATGGATACCAAACTCTTGAGTTTGTGAGCAGATTAATTAGGCTTTTAAAAAGTTCTTAGCTGGGTATGTGTAATCTACCTGTGATCTACCTATTTGGGAGCTGAGAAAGAAGAATGGCCAAGTTTAAAGTCAGCCTGGGCAACATAAGGAGACCTTCATCTTTAAAAAAACAAACTCTGTTCTTATTCCCGAATTACTGATTCTTCTTCTGGGATCCTTTTCCCAGTGATATTTGGTATTTTTCATTCATGTTGCTGAATTTAATCTAACATGGTAACCCTTGGAGAGTCTCTTCTATGTGGTGGTAAAAGGCATTGGAAATCCTGGTTGTCTGAGAAGAGCTTGTGGATCAGAGAAGGTTTCTTGGTTAGTGGTCAGGACACAGCCCATCACACAGCCCATCATGCTGGGGACTTTTAAAGACAGAAAACCTGGAAAGTAAAATACTATATTTCTAGGAGTTTTGCTCTTGGTTGAAGGGAAGGTAGGGCTCCTGATTCCATCTGTGCATTTTATCAATTCATCCCAATTTCCAGGCCAATACTCCTCTCCAGGGCCTGTCAGTGAGACCTCAAGCACAACCCCTCGCCATTTGCCCCATCTGTTTTTTCCCTCATCTGCATTTATACTTCTAGATGGGGACTTTGCTATCTTTATCAGTTAGTCCTTCTTCATTTATTTTCCAGAAATTTGCTGAGCTATTTTATTTCTTTGATTTCCTTAAGTGTTGGTTTAAACCATTATTATTTCACTATTCTAATTTGAATGAACTTTTGGAGGAAGAGGTACTTTGTACATCATGCCCATGGAAGTAAGATTGTGTTGCCATGTGCAAGTACTATTTGTATAATAGGAATAAAAAGAGAAGAAAGAGTCTACTTTCTTCAGCAGTAAGGTTGGAAGCTTCACTGAGAATAGTTAGGTCCTGATTTCTGTGCTGTCTCTTCAAATCTTAAACCCATGATCTTCACAATGAACTACATCTTCATTCCTGTTTTATTTTCTATTTTTATTTTGAGACAGTACCTTGCTAGGTTTCCCAGACTAAGTTCAAACATCTGATCCTTCTGCTTCAGCCTCCTATAGTACTAGGATTACAAAGCATGTACTGTCATTCCTGGTTCCCTCCTTGGGTGTTCATACTTGTCGCATTAGAGATTCATTTTCCAACTTTCTTTGAGCTTCTCTTTCCAATTTCACAGTCTTCATGACTCACTCTCTCATCAGACTGCCCAGTACAGCTCCAAATCCATCAGCCCTCACCATCTGCCTGAATCCTATCTCATTTCTATTCTGTGGCATCCTGTCAACTGCTCATTTTGTGGCAAGAGCCTAGGGTATGGCAAGGTGGCTCAGGCCTTTGGGCACAACCCAGCAGGTGTGCAGACCTGTCAATTGTGGAGAATGCTGTCTTCAGTTCTTTTGGCACAGGATCTTCATGGGATCAGGCCAAGTTTGTACTTAAGGCCAATCTTCTGGCATGAGGTAAGCAGGGTTTTCATGGGAGTGCTGTCAGAGTGAGGATATGACAGACAGTGGCCTCTAAGCTCCTGACGACGGCTGGAAGCACTCTCAGCAGCCTTCCCTGCACTCTCCAAGGTGTATTTACTTCTCTTACTTACTGTTCATTCCAGAGTGTTTTTTCTTCTTGAGACTTTCCCTTTGTTATTGTTCTTCTTCCTCCTCTCTTCCTTCCCCTTCTTCTTTGCCTTTTCACTTACATACATGGTAACCTCTCATTTTCATTGATTGTTCTGCACAATTCTTAGAATGAGACAGTGAACTTGGAAAGGACTAGCTGGTCACTATGACAACTGATTACAATCAGATATGGGTAGTTTTTAAAGATGAATTAATTTGATGAGTGCTAAGGACAACAGCACTCTTTTAGTAGTTATCTGATAGAAAGCATTTTAATAAATATATAATTTTTCTTAATGAAATTCCTCAATAGGCTAATAACTGCTTCAATGCTAAAATCTCGGCAGATTTTTTATGTGCTTCATAAGTCTTTAATTTTCAAAGAGATTATGTTCTACTTTTAAAAAATTTTAAAAGAAATGCTGAGATATTAGTATTCTATACTATACACAGAAGTCTGAAAGAAAAGCTAGAAGGAGGACATACAGTTATTGTGTAAAACAACTCTGTCCCATATTTTTCTGTCCCAACTTACTGTCAAAATATGAGGCATCACATTCAGCAGGTTCTTACCATGTGTCAAAGCACACTGAGTATATTTACTATTTTATTTAATCCACACATACACATAAGATACATGCTGTAATTATGTCCATTTCACAGATGAGGATATTGAAACACCTAGAAGTAAAGTCTTTAAGCTATAGTGAGATAACTAAGGGTTGTCTGACTTGAAAGTCTAGACATAAACTCACTGGTTAGTGCTTTTCATACTGTGGTTTGCCTACCCCAGGGTTCTTATTCTCCAGATTCATGAGTCCAACTACACATTTTTATACTTAGTGTTTGCACATTTAATTATGGCCTGAAAAGTTATTTTGCCAGTGATAATGGCAAACATCCCTCAAGAAGAATTAAATTGTGATTTCTAAAGTCAGTTTTTCTGAAAACTGAGTCCACATAACCCTTAAGGTGTTTTAGGTCAACTTTTTGGCAGAACACGTAATTTTCTTTTCTAATAGGTACCTACATTTTGATAAGTTTATAAACCCTGCATTTTGTGTCTAGTAATTCTTTACCTATCAGAAAAAAAGTCATCTACTGTATACTGTGTGGAATATTTGTCAACATAATAACTGATTTTGCTTTACAACCCTATTTAGAACTTACTTTAGATCTTTGTATGCTGTTTAAACTACTTTATTTTTTTTTCTTTTGGCAGAACCAGGGATTGAACTCAGACCCTTGCACTTGCCAGGGAAGCGCTTATTCTACTGAGCCAACTCCCTGGCCCTAAACTACTTTATTTAGTTAAACTTGAGCATTTGAAAAAATATTAGTACTTTTTATATTGGTATATTTAACAAAGCATATTTCTGGTCTTATACCAATTTTCCTAAGGAAAACATCCATTAAAAACATATTATTTAATTTTCAGATGATGGCTTAAAGCCAAATACATAGAGGCCTTTGGACAGGTCTACATCGCAAAGATAGAAGTTTCTGAAAGTAGACCAATTTGTACCCTTCAGCCATACATGTTCTGGAACTAGGAAAGGAAGGAATATTTATTAGCAAACTGTGCAGTTGATTTGCTTATACAAACTTTTATTAACTTCAATATACCATTATGATTTCTTGAGCACTGCCATTATTTAAAAACTGACCATCAGTGGGCTCAGTTAGAAAATACAAGATGTGGGGTTTATATCTATGGAAATCAAGAACATTATTGTTGATTATACATATATAATTAACTAATGAGGTAGGTTTTAGAAACATTTTTCTATTAATAATGAAACTTCACATGGAACTATAATAATTTTGTTAAGGGTTAATCCTTGTTTGAGACTTTAATCCCTGTTTTTTTTTTTTATTCATACACTACATCAAGATCTGTAGGGCTGGGGAAAATAGCTCAGTGGTCTAAGCACCTGCCTGGCAAGTACAAGGACCTGGGTTCAATCCCTAGTACTCCTAGTGCTGGGGAGGCTGACACAAGAAGATCACTATGAGTCTAAGTTGTATAGTGAGATCCTGTACCAAATAAGTATAAGATTAAACAAATCTATAATAGTCAGCATATCCTATTTTGAGGTCCAATAAGACAGGGTGAGACTGGCAGAATCGACCTGATTTTTCAAAACGCATTTAATTTTATCAAGGAGACCATAAAGAAAACCTGCCAAGTGCAATTTGTGCCCAATAAAGATGTTCAAGATTATTGAAAGGAGGGCTAGGAAGAACAGGAGCTTTATTAAGCCTGGCTCTGCAGTAGTTTGGCTTCATAACTTTCTTTCCTATTGGTCCACCTCACTTTTTAAGAGTATGATTTCTTTGTAATCATGCCCCAGTTCTCTGAGGTCAGGTTCACTATTTGTTTATTATTTGAGGCGGTATCAGGGGATCTCTTTGAAGTCTTTATTAGAACTTAGATGTCCCTGCATGTAAGGTTGTGCTTACATTTTACACATCATCCATTTGTGTTTATTTTGGAGGCACTGCCTGCGCATGGAACTTGGAAGGGTCTTTTTTTTAATCCCAGGAGCCCAGTGGGGCACATTCACGGATTTTATGATTCTCTGGTATTGCCTTGGGTCAGGGGTTGTTGGGCAGGGAGTGCATCTAAAACCTCTGGGGTGGCCCCATCCTTTGAGCTTCTCAGTGTGAAATACAGGGAGTCAAGTGAACCTGCAGTTTCAGATCATTTTCAGTTAACAAATATGTTTCACTGATTGCTAATTCTGGCTACCATGTTTGACCCCGAGTTCTCATAAACAAAAGGTACATGATAATGGAACCTACCTCCTGCTTAGAACCTGGGGCATGTGTGCAGATGTTTTATTTTATATTGCAGCCCTAGTTAGTTTGTGTTCAAGCATTGAACTAGTTTTCTGATTTCAGAGTCCTGTTCTCCCTAGTGCCTCAGTCTAGATGTTATCCATAGCTAAGCACTCTCAATGAGTACACTAGCTAATAACAGTATTAGCCAGTATGTTAAAATACAGCGCAAATATCAACATGATTGCCACATGTAAATTTTTGCTTAAACATTGAGAAGCTTACTATATTGTGCCTTAATTTTAAATGTGAGGCTAAAACTGAAATCCAGGAAGATAGTTATTTCACAATTTTCCTAGTAAACTTATTTTGTAAGTCATTGGCTCAAAAATTTTACAGAAACTTTGAAATTCAATATCCATCAATTTACCCAAGTGGACTCTAGGAAAACTAAATGCATAAAAATTATTGAAATCTCTCCCTCTCATTCATTGTCTTCCACATGCCTTCCCTGAGATACCCATGGTCTCTGCAAGAAAGCTGAGGCTTTGCAGACATGGCCACGACTGTTCTAGCCTCAGCTCCCACTAGCCCTGTCTTGGGCTCTACCTTAGCAGCCTCATTGTTCCCCAACTTTGTGATGCACTGTCCTCCAGTGTTTCTTTGTTTCTGAGTCCCTTCATCCTGAAAAGGGACTTTTCTTGGCCATGGGAAATCTTACCTCCAGTTCAAATACCCAACTCTACCTCGCAGCTGGCCCTTTTGCTAACTTTGCTATGGTGTCACTCAGCAGACCTTGTTTTGCAATTACATTGCTTTTGTCCCCCTCAATAAAAATTGGTCTCTTATGTTCAGGGGTTTCTGTGCCTTATTCTTTTTTTAACTTACATCTGACTTAGTACCCAAGTAAATTCTTTGATCAATTATCTACTGAGCCAGAGGTAGTCCGAGGAAACGCAGAGAGTTTTCAAACATACAGTGCCATTAGTTGGAATTTTGTAAATCCCTCAGATAAGGTAAAGTTGCTTTGGCCATACTTATAACAATTAACAGTTATATTTTCAACTTAAAACTTTCTCCCTATTGTTAAACATAGGTATATGTTAATTTTAAAAATCTGTGAAAACATACAAAGGGGAAAAAGTCATCAATAAATCTACCTTTCAAAGCAACATCTGCTATTCTTTTTATTAAGGATAGAAATACTGCTTATTTTTTCTGGGCAACTCTCAACACAATTAATAAGGAAACACAGACAAATGCCTGTAGGCAAACTCAACTGGGTCTGAACCCTCAAGCTCAGCATTACAGGATTATATGACCATGGGTTAGTCACTCTCATTTGCCTAAGACTTATTTTCTCAATTGAAAAGTAGAAATATTAATACTACAGTATTTTATATTCCTATGGGGATTTCAGAAAGATCCTGTCATAAAACATTCAATAGTATTCTATCAATTAGGAAATATTCTTTGCCTTTTTTTATTAGTGTGCTGGACTGTACAGAAAAATGAGTGCATGGATAGATGGAGTGATCTGATTGAACTTTGAGTTCAAAGAAAGAACCAAGTTTTCTTTCCTGAGTTACAAATAACCTCTGCTTCACTACCTTATTCTGAACACCTACTATATGCCACATTATCTGCTACATGCCTTACACTTGTCTTTCCATTAACTACATATTACCTTCTGCATTACTTATGACAATAATTGAAATCCAGTCAGCAAAGTCACTGGTATTGCACAATTAATGCTAAAGTGGTCTGATCTCAAATTGTGAGTTCTGTTTCCCCTATGAGGGATACTTTCTGGAGAAAATGTTTTTTAAATTTCTCTCATTCTTATGGAAATTTATAGAGTGGCTGAATGGGCAGTATTTAATTGGATACATGAGTTATTTTCATACAGATTCTCTTAGAAACATTAGTTACGATTATTTCATCTTAAAGGAGAGTGGACTAATTTAAAAGCCTTTTAAAAGCAAATGGAGAGGAACAATGCTGGGTAACAACTAGGTACCTTTTGCTTGTAATTTACCAAAGCCTACTTCAGAATACAATGTAGAAGTTTACACAGTATAGTTTCTTTAGACCTGGAAAGAGTGAGGGAAGCCATGGAACTTTCTTCTTGAGAATAATTTTTTTTGTTTTTTAATTTATGTATTTGGTACAGGGTCTCACTACACAGGTTGGACTCATGTGAACCTCCTGTTTTCAGCCTCCCTAGTGCTGGAATTACAGGGGTGTACCACCATGTCCGGACTCAGTGGCAGCACCAGGGGGTGATACTGGCATGTCTGTAGTGCTGGGGATCGAACCATCATCACTGAACTTTTCTAAGCAAGCTCTTAATCTATTGAGCTATCTCATTGGCCCTTAATGTTTGTTTTTGAGCCAAGCAGATTGATCTTTTCAGTTCTATTTGAGAGTGGAAAACTAGACTTAATGAAAGATGAGTCTCAAGTGAACAAGGAAACTGATCTAAAAAATAATAGCACAGAAGGCCTAAATGATATTACAGTGTAGAGACACATGAAGGTGCTCTAACTAGCTGCTATCATAAATGAATTGAACTAATCAACTACTGGGGAGATTAAGACTTGATATGAGTGACAATATTCAATGCTTTCAGTATTTGCTGAACAGAACCATCTTGTAACAGATATTTTTTCTTTTAATTAAAAGGTATTGGGGAGGCCGGGCGTGGTGGCGCATGTCTGTAATCCCAGCACTCAGGAGGCTGAGGCAGGAGGATTGTTGTGAGTTCAAGACCAGCCTGAGCTACAAAGTGAGCTTAAGGCCAGCCTGAACTGCATAATGAGACCCTGTCTCAAAAAAGACAAAAAAAAAAAAAAAAAAAAAAAAAAAAAAAAAAAAAAAAAAAAAAAAAAAAAA